>JAECUM010051003.1:0-10799 GCA_016617855.1 Megalonaias nervosa | reverse complement strand
CATGGACAAATTGGATGGAATATAGTTCATTAAGAAACGAGTTTTATACAACAACAAAAGTCATGAGAACGATGTTAGACGTTCAATAATTAAAAAGATTTATGTCATCAAAATAGAACCAGGGAGAGAACCATGACCACACTAATTTACAAAACTGATATCAACATGGTGTAGATAAAATGTGTTTAGGATTAACTGGATACATTTACAGATAGAAATATACAAATAGACAACTTCACTGCATGCATATATCAGATCAAAGTTTCTTACCCTTGATGATATTGAGATAAATAAACTTTACACAACATCGATTTAGATGGTGTTGAACGAATGGGACTTACTACATAATGACTTATGAAAATAGAAACAAAATTTTATATCATGCAATGTTTTTCTCTCCATCATAAATATGAACTAATCATTAAGAAACCGTACTATAATATAATCAAATATTGAAAATAATACAGACGGAAAACAACAATCTAGTCTTTGTCTTAAGAATGCTTTAGAGCTCATTTTAGATTGGAAATATCATAAATTGTTACTAACATTAAATAAATGACACCATCAGGAACAGTAATAAGTAGAGAAGATCCACGTTGTGTGGTATTCACATGAACCATTTGGTTATTCATAATTGCTCCTAACAAATTTAGTACATAGAATAAGATATGATCGACATGTTCAAGAAATACAGAACATTTGTTGAGCTCAATGAAAAGAGAACCATATCACCACGTGGTAGATGGAGAGAGCACGTTTTAGTTCTTAAGTTTTTATATAGTTTAGATGCATAGCTTTTCCTATGGTGTTATATTAATCCTGAAACCAGTGAAAATACAAGTAGAAAACCTTTACGCATCTTAATCCAAGCCATCATTCTATTTTACAACCTGAAACAAATTTGCAATTCGTGCTGTCTAAGGTATGATTTAATCCATTATATGTATGTAGCAAGTGTTTCTAATAAGTCCATATATAGAATAATGGAAACAAATAATTCAGCTTAAAGCACTACTGGAAGAATGGTCTTTCTAGATGTTGCACAATCTACGTAATGTTTTGAGACACGTGATCATATTCTATCTAATTCTCTTTATTCTGACGGAGGCAAAACCTTGTACTGTTACAAAATAGGTTTTATCATAAATGGATTTGACACTAAATCGACCTTATTTCCTCATGTGGGTAAGGATGTATGACGAATTCAATGTTAAATTACCACTGAATCAATCACATGGGATCTTAGCGCGAATCCTGTGACTCTAATACCAAATCATAATATTAATGTATCTTACCAACCCCAAATGATAACCGTAAATATGATTTTGACGTACATATCATCTTTAGTCCCATATTTGACCAATACAAGCTGGATTTAAGGTGAACTTTTGTTTTTGCCCATGCTTGCACCCATTGGTCATAGACGTTAGTATATGTTCATTTATGAGGATTTTATATGTTATAAAATACTAATGACCATGTACTTCATATGACATATAATTCAACATTGCATATAAAGTGTACTTTACGATGTTATACAACATGGCCGTGCTATTATTCAACAAAAATGACCCTTACCTTTCTGTATTTAATTTGGACTTGCATAACTCTCCTTTTATCTGCATGGTAAAATTTCTACACCTGACCAGAGTAGGTTTACTTAGATACATAAGGCCCAAATCAAGACAGGACCAGGATATAAGGCGAGTCGTGGCAAACAAAGATTGGAAGGTAACCCAGATGTATTATTTTCGGTTATGCAAGACTGTTTAAATATCTACAGCTGGTTTTAAATTCATTGTTTAAGTGTCAGCTCGCAGGGACTTTTCGTTCTCTGGGAACATTTTGAACTTTCCTGTCAGAGAGCCTCTACACTGAGGCCAATGAACCATCGTTTTATTTCAGTCATACTTACACATATACGTACATACAATATAAGACATACATTGTACACTATGCCCAATCTCAATTTCAGAGTTATCAGCATAATTGTGATAAAATAATTATTATCAAATGACCCATATCCATTCTCTTTATAGTGACGGCGGTAGTGGCCATCAAAATTTAGCTAACATTTTGTATCATAAATTGGTTGAAACTATATCGACTTTATGTCGTCATGGAAATAATAATGTATGTAGGATTGAATGTTCAACTGCTTTTCAATCCATAATCTGTGATCTAACGCCAAATTTTCCTGTGACTCCAATACCAAACCATACTTCTTATTTATCATACCCGCCCTTTATGTTAACACTAAATATGATTTTGACAAAAAATATCCTCTGGACGCAATTCCTGTTGAATCGAAGCTGGCCGTTAAGTGAACTTTACTCCATGTTACCAACCATCGATCATATCAAAACCTCCTTAAAATTACGTTATAAAACTTAACGTATTTTCACTTATGTTCTTTCGATATACAAAAAGTAATGATGTGTACTTGTCAGAATACAACATTGCATATTAATTCTGCTCCTCGATCTTATAAAAGATGTTGGTGCCATTAGTAAATAGACGTAATCCTTGTAATTCGTTTCTAATTTAGGATTTCCATAACCCATTTTAATATGTATACAAATATTTGTACACCTGAAAAAGTATATGTTTGACAAGAATAAGAATAGCCCAGGATTAAGTATGAAACTAGAAGGTTGACAAGAAATGTAAACCTCGGTTAAGCAGAACTGTAAAAAGCTAAACATGGCTTTGTATTGATCGTTTAAGCATCATCTCAAATTGACTAGACCTTGCATGGAAGCAGTTAGAGCTTCCCCATCAGAAAGCTTCCACATTAAGGCATAATAACCATCATCTTATTTGACACATAAGTACATAAATACGTACATTCAGTTTGTGAGAGGGATTGATCAATCTTCAGAAACTCCTAAACAATGTTAAACATTATTTTCACAAAATTATTATTTTGTATCACTCATATTCATAGCGGTTGACATATATTAAACAATTGTTTGCATATGTATCGGTGGAAGCACACATACATACACATATGCATATACATGCATTCATAGATTTGTACATACATGCATGCTTGCATGGAAATATGAATTCATCCATTCATTAATCCATACATGTACCTATCCCTCCGTGCGCACATACACACACAAACATCCATCTATCCATCTATCCATCGATCCATCCATCCATACATACAAACAAACATACATACATACATATATGCATGCATGCATACATGAATTAATCCATTCATTCATCAATCGATCCACCCGTACATCCATCCATCCATCTATCCATCCATCCATGCGTCACTACATACATACATACATACATACATACATACATACATTCATGCATACATACATACATACACACACACATACATACATACATACATACATACATACATACATATATGAATGCATGCATATATGAATTGGTCTATTCATTCATCCATAAAACCACCCTTCCATCCATCCGTACATACATGCATACATGCATACGTATATACATACATACATACATACATACATACATATATGCATCCATCCATACATGAAGTCATCCATTTATTCATCGATACATTCACCAGTCTATCTATCCGAACATGCATACATACATTCATACATACATGCATACATATATACATACATGCATGCATACTTACATACATACGCATATATATACATACAAACATACATACATACATACATACATACATACATACATACATACATAATTTGAACAAGTGTACATGCATTCCTGTCCCTATATGCCTTATACGTTTTTGATACATATAATATCTTCATATCTATTATACTTTATTAATTTACAAAAGCTATATGTAAAATGTTTCAAATGAAATATATAGTATACTGCAAATAATATTTATGCCGTGTTCCTCATAGTCATGTCTACATCGTTGGATATTCTAAAATAACTCTTCACCACTGGCACGCACCTATTAACCTATTGTCATTAGGTTTGACCAATAGCGATGAGAAACCTGAATTTGCCAACTAGCGAATCGGATATATTAGCACTATCTGATACACTGATCAGTATTCCACTAGTCGCCAGACAACCATGACGGTTGATAGAGCTGTATACATTTTTGCCGTCTTCTCATCTCTGCGGTCAGGTACTAGTATTAGTGTGTGTGTGTGTGTTTATATATATATATATATATATATATATATATATATATATATATATATATATATATATATATATATATATATATATATATATATATATATATATATATATATATATATATATATATATATATATATATATATATATATATATTAGAATGAAAGTGTACCTTTCGAAAGTCATGAAATATTACTCTTCTGAAGAGTAAGAACTTTGTATTGCCACGAGTGCCGCTACAATGCTTTGACTGCAATCGTGAACTGTTTTTAATGCCACAATGACGATATATGTTGTGTTCTGTTGGGTGATTAGTTGTACATGTATGCATGCATCAACGTTCAACTTGACTTTATGATATAGTGTTCCAAATAAGAATGTGTTATACATCAAGTTCCTTTTTACCGGAGTTATAGCTCTATTGTAACACATCTATTTTTGATGACATAAGTGTCTTTATAAAATCATTTTGAAAACAATTTCAATCAATTTTGCTACAATGTTTTATAAAACAAAAAAATTATCTGCTATTAGCATCACCCACAATCTCGGAAAATGTGTGGCTTGTTGATGTAACCAGAAGATTCCAGACAGACAAACGTACACCCAGTGATATCGACCTCCCTAATGAGTTGGCATTTCATCTCAGGCGCGGTTCAGAAATTCTGACCTTAAGCTTGAGGAGAAACTATGATATTAATCCAAATGCTGAATTCTACTTTGCTCGAACATTGAAAAACGGCCATTCCGCTCTGGTGAAATCAAAACATTTGGGAAAGAAGGTAAGCTTTGAATACTTCACAGAAAAAGACTTGCTTCTCTAGTAGATAAAAACACAATGAAGGAATGTAAAATTAATGATATCGAACGTAATAAATACACATTTCTATACAAATAACAGGTGAAGTTACAAATAAGTATGTTCATGACGTTGGTAACTGCCATGTCAAGTTCAGGAGACAATCACTATTGTTATGAAAAGTTAGAAGCAAATAAGATTAAGAAAGTAGTCATGCTAACAATAAAAAGGAGGAATGCATCTTGCCAAATATTAAAAACGTTCGTAGGTTGGACAAGATTTAAAGTGTAATTCAAAATTATCAAATATTAAACAAATAATGAACAAAAACAGACTCTGAATAAATCTCTAATAGTTCAAATGGTTTAAAGCATATAGCAAATTATAAACGTATATCGAGTCAACACAAAAATGTTATTTAAAGTCAAAAATTTTAATAAAAAAGGCGCAGTATGTAATAATAAAAATGCATTTAAAATAATGTTGATGACGTCGCTGCATTATTGATTTATATTAAAAAATGTGTAAAGAATCTTACACCTCTAATATTAAAATGAACTAAGCCAGATAATTATGCCAAGTAGTAATATCGTAACGAGATGATTTAGAGAGCTTCCTTCAATAGAGGTGCAATAGATATATATTGTGCTGTGGTATTAATAAAAGCTTTGCATGCTTTCATAGAATTGCGCAGAACGTGAAGGAAACAATCTTTCAAAGTTATATAATTTGCATTGTTCTGAAGTACGGACAGATGTAATGAACGGAATCATTAAACTTTTTTTAAAAGAAGTTGAGAAATTAAAAACATATCCTAATGCCAAGGAATAAAGCTTATACACACAATGAGTAAACGCCGCAGTTGGCAAACTAAATAAATAAATAAATAAATAAATATATATATATATATATATACGTATATACATGCATACATATATACGTACATACGCACATATATACATACATATATACATACATAGATATATCCATATTTACTAGATACATACATGCACAGTTTATTACATAAATATAAACAGATTGATAGATATCAATAGATTGATAGACATCGCTGTAATAAAAAGTTCTTTTTAAGTTTCCTTGTATGCTCTATGGACGGTTATAGATAATCAACAACTAAATATCACCATTTTGAATATGTAATCATATTTGGCTCGGTAGATATTCCCCAAAAAATTGAGATGTCAGCAAATCCTAGAAATAACTAGAGAACTCTGCAAATGTGAATAATTTATTTCATAATTCAATGAATACATATATATGGCAGACTAGAAAAAAGATGTCAAGAAACTTCTATGGTGGAACAATTATTTTACCCAGGTCACACTTTCAGTTACACACGTCTGCTTGATTGTGATCGCCCGTAACTCGAACTCGTGCGCGGAATTCGAAATTCCAGAGACACGTATTCCATGCCGTGTACGATTACCCGGACCCTAATATCAATAATTCTATATGCTGTCACTTTGCCATTAATAGAAATCAAGAACTTTCGAAGTTATCAAAATCACATCGTAATGCCATTAATTAACTTTCTCTGTTTTATGGCGTAAGTGTATATGATTTTGTAATAAAAAATTTAAAAAATAATACGTAAAACAACCGGTATTTTACTCATTTTGCTTATTTAACATGTTATCAATATCAGCTATGTTGTTCCATTGCTACCTTACTATTAGTTTTATCTACCTTTTAAGACAATTCCAAAGGTCGAGAAAATAATATTAAACAATGATCAGCAGCCAAATAAATGGACCAGTATCTTGCTGCTGAATTATTTCTTTCCGACATCAATTAGATTATTTTATTCCAGTCACTTTTTACCTTACAAGTCTGATTCACAATAATAGAACCATACAGGTTTTCTCACGTTATTCATTAACATATGTTTCTTTGTTTAGGAGGTGGAAACTGTCCAGTCAAACATTATGTAGCTGACATGCAGTAACTTTTCGTTTCCTTTAGTATAGTATTCTTCAGTTGATCATCACTCTAAAAACTTCTCAAGTATCAGTTTCAGCGTTTCACGTACAAATCTTGAATAGTTCGGACCAAGTGTATGACATTTAATAAATGTTTTCTGCAGTCGATAGTTTTCATGTCCTAATAGTATTTTAAACAATTTTATAACTAAACCACTAACTAACGTCATAAATGCGCACCTGACACAGCAGCTTAGGATCAAATCCACCCGTTTGTCTCTCGATCCATTTTGTTAAATACCCATCACCTACTCAGTTAATTTTCCACATACATAATCGCCCTAATCCAATTTTACCTACCAGTTACATACATATATCTTGCGAAAGCAAAGATATTTTTAGGTAGCAAAGTACGTGCAGAGTAGATGTTTATCTACGTAATTACGGAAAGTCACATATATCTCTGTAAAGTATACTTACCTCCTATACACATTCACCAGTATTTATTTGAACAGGATGTGGCTTATTACCAGGACAAGGGAAATGGGGCATTCATGACCGTCCGTTGTGCCAAAAATGCAAATGCACTGTGTGACAGAACCATCGTAAGTGTGTTAATGTATTAAAATCTACAATGTACAGTGTAGGGCAATTCTATAAAATAGTAAGACTGCATAAGAAGGGACAGAGACAAGATAAGTCTGAACTAAAAGTGGAAGGATACATAATACGGAACCCTCATTTGATTTGTGACGCGTGGCGCTAGCACTTTAAATCTTTAGGAACCGAATCATCAATGCTCATTTTAACGAATCGTTTGCAGCCGAAATTAGAAACACCATGAAGAATATTGTGGACTCAAATATTGAAGACGGAGCAGACAAGGATATGTGTAAAACCATATTAGATAATGACATTGAAGAGGCTGTAAGAGAGCTGACGAAAAAATAAGTCATGTGCTCATGAGAAAATATATGCAGAGCATTTAATTTTTGCCTGTCAATCAAGTAGTTTTATTTTGTACAAAGTGTACAATCGCATCATCTCCTTGGAAACCTGTCCTGACTACTTCAAAATTGTAAATGTTATACCTATCTTCAAAGGTGGGAAAAAAGACAGGCTAGATATGATTAGCTATAGAGATATCTCAATCGTTCACGTTTTTCAAAAAGTATTTGAAAAAATATTGTTGAAGAGGCTAACTCTATTTAGTGAAAGGATCAATTTCCCTCACCAATTACGACAGGGGATTTCGAAGCGAATGCAGTGGCGTTACTGCAGTCTTTATTATAAAAGAGGGAATAGCCCATTATTTAGAAAGTCACTCAAATGTTTATGCTGCATTCCTGGAAAATGCGATGGCCTTTAATACGGTATAGCATAATAAAATCTTTTATAAGTTATTCTATCTCGGAGTTAAAGGAAAACTGGGGAGATTGATTCCAAATTCTTTTCGAGAAGTTAGGACCCTTGCTCTGCTCAACGCCCATCATACTAAACCATACTCAGCCAATCAAGGAGTTGGACAAGGAAGAACGCTATCAGCATGGCTATTCTTAGTCATGATTAATGACCTAATATTCTTGCTGGAGTCAACACAATCTGGAATACAAGTTGGTACCTTAAGTATCCCTTGTGTTTTATTAGCTGATCATTTAACGGTATGTACGTTTTACTTCGCAACCTCCATGACTATGCATCGAAGTGGAGTCTCCGATACAATGCTGATAAAAGATATATCGTCATATTTTCGAAGAAAAAAATCATACAAAAATCTATGTTCATGCTCGGAGATAAAAGAACACCTATAGTTTCCTCTAGAATATATGCCGGGATTACTCTCTCCACAGATCCTTCTAATACTGCTGCGGTGAAAAATGATTGTGAAAAAGGAAGATCAGTATTGTATTCCCTTGTTGGAACTAGCATTGGAAAGAATCGTATGAACCCAATTAATAGTGCTAGAATATGGTCAAAAATGGTACTACCTGCTTTGACATATGGATGCGAATTATGGTCAAACTTGAGCCAATCACAAGTATATAATCTAGAAGTATGTCAAAGAAAAGCGGCAAGAAGAATTATAGGTCTTGATCAGCGCTCATCTACAGAGACAACAATTAGCAGTCTTGGACTGTGGTAAGTTCAAGGAAAGGTAGATAAAATCAAATTAGGTTTCTTCAATAAAATCTGTAGAGACAACGGTTCAGTAGCATGGAAAATTATATTCAACAGAAGAATCCTTGACTTCCTGATACACGAGAGCGAGAGCGTTGGCTTCGATAAAGATATATATCGTATTCGCTTGAAATACCAGCTTGGCGGTTTCTTCAACCTATACGTGAACACCCTATTTTCTGTCCCGAATCCAGTCTGGAGGAGGAGTATTGAAACGGCAGTTCACTGCTACGAAGAATCATTGTGGAGAACTAAACTTGAAATGAGGCCTGAACTTTTACAATATGCATGTGTCCATACCAATCTTCAACCACTTGCTGTCCGGAAGCTATGTAAATGTTTTCCTGATAAAACTTGGTCTTTGCTAACATTGCCTATTTAATAATGTGTTCAGTTTCAACAGAGAATGAACATAACTGTAAACTCTGCAAAAGATTGACTTCAGAGAGAGCCAAGCATGTGTTACTATACTGCGAAGCCCTAAATGATGAACGTAACACTATGTTTGCAAGAATAACAGATGCAATAGACATACTAGATTCACACTGCTTTTTTGTCAAGACAATTACTCATTATTTCGTATCCTTTTGGACAAGAGAGTGGACATCTTTGAGTCTATGGATGATCATTCATGGCAGGCAGTCATGTGTGTGTTGGCTGAAAGAATATTCACAATGTACAGAAGAGCAACTGAACTTGAAAACGATATTTGACAGTATGCTTGTTCAGTATATTAGGGAAATTGACCCATTTCATTACAATCATTAAACTATTCACAAGAGCTGCAAGTGAAAGCCAATGTGATAATCCTTCTAAATCGTTCCAGTCGAATGTAAATAATTCGAAATTTTTTCTTCCCTCTCTTAATCCCCATAGCTTATATTTTTTGCTTGCAGTGAGCTATCTCACTCATGTGTTTAGACATTGTTTCTCTGCTTTTGTAAATATATACTACAGGTCTAATGTGTTGCGAATTCATTATTGTCAAGCTATGTTCCTACCTTTATAGTGTAATAATCAAAATAACTGAATGAAATCTCTTTTGAAGAGAAAATAAAGAAAGTCAGTCAGTCATACATACATACATACATACATGTATACATACATACATACATACATACATACACATCTATATATATATATATACATACATATATACATCAATATATACATACATACATACATACATACATACATACATACATACATACATACATACATATATACATACATACATATATTCATACATAGTTACTAAACAGATGATTAGGAGACAAAATTTACTAGAAACACAATCAAACAAAACTTCATGATCATGTACACATATATGTTCTAGAATGGAAACATACGAATAGGGGACATTTCATACGACCTTCGACCAGCGGAGAATTATGTCAAAACAAGAAATGTGTTAGAAGCTCCAGATCATCTTGGAAACCTGTATGTTCTAAAGGACCAATCAGTCGTCCATAGAGACATTTTAAAGGACAAATCAGTCGTCCATAGAGACTTTTTAAAGGACCAATCAGTCGTCCATAGTGACTTTTTAGCCGAATGGAAAGGTTTGTAATAGTATTGTATATTCGGAGACTAAATTATGTAGAAATATTCTTTGAACGTTAATGTTAATGCAACACCACGGAGGTTAATGTTAATGCGGAACACGATTACTTTACTGAAGCAGACAATACAGAATCTATCAACGTCTCTCTCTCCCTCTCTCTCTCTCTCTCTCTCTCTCTCTC
>JAECUM010051001.1:0-11523 GCA_016617855.1 Megalonaias nervosa | reverse complement strand
TAGTGTCATAATTAATTTAGTATCAATATCAAAATCGCGATTATTTTTTTTTTTGTCACATTGCTTATAACCAAATAGTTTTTTTCTTATTACGCCAACAACAACTTCGTTGTCGTCGCTAGCAGTTTGATTATTATCTTCTGTAGCATTCATAATAACCCTGTGTAGTTGAGATATTCTTCTGACTCGAGATACTGCGAGATAAACTAAATTTGACCATTCGATTCTATCATCGACAATCCAGATATTTGTATAAGTAATAGTTAGTCCTTGTGACGAATGAATCGTTATAGCGTATCCTAATTTCCATGGAGTTTTATCCATGATCAACGCGCTCTCAACAACATCAACATCAACCAAAACAATATCATTCAATACAAGATTTTGTTTTTCATTTGTTCCTGGAATTTCAACTTCAATATTCTGTCGTCGAGTATCCGCTGGGCGATAACAGAATGGTACAGATAACGTTGAAAATCTTTCCTTGTGTAACAGAAATAATTTCTCTTGCAATTCATCACGAACTATTTTTCTACTCGCAACTATTAAATCATTTGGTCTCCATAAATTCCAAAACTCGCTCACAGGAGTTTCTGGAATTATTTCACGCATTATCTCACATTGTATTTTATCTGGCTGTAGTCTGATTAATCTTTTAAATTCTTTCAGAGGTTCATCAATAGCTCTATGATCATCATTTATTTCTTCATAATAATCCACAAATGATTTTAACCACTCATGTGGAGATTGACCGACGAAAGATGGTGGTTGACCATGATTGCCGCACATAATTATCGCAGTATTTTTTGTTTCTTTTGTTGTGGTAACCAAACTTGTTTCTGCGGATGATATGATATAATAGCTTCACTTACACTCAACGACACTAAGATTTCAGTATCAAGCATGTATCGTAATAGCACTATTGGAACCCAATATTTTTCTGAGAAATGTCTACCAAACCACGCATAAACGATCGGATGAAGATTATTACAAAACTGAAATGATTTTACACAAGCGAATCCAGTTAAATCAAACTCAGGTAATGGTCCATTTATCGCAACTCTTGTCATTTCATGTGTCGGATGTCCAAATCTTTTGAAATATTCAGAACAATCTCCGTATCCAAGAAAACTCCCAGGATAACATGCAACCATATCAACCGATATAACTTTACGATGATCGTATTTGGTATTCCATAATCCGCCATGTCCATATTCGACACAACTATGCTGAATATCTTCAAGGAATTCTGATCGTGTCGGCGACCATGAATTTTTCTTCTGAACGGCATGGCCAGCAACTGATGGAACTGTAAAACAATTATTCAATAATCTTTCAACTTCAACATCATCAGAATTATATTTCAGTGCAAGATTCTTCATTTCTTCATGGAGAGATTCTCTACGGTAAATCTCTCCATTAGGTTTTACAAATTGATCATAATTCACAGATTCTGAACTCTGAAATAACCAAACAGATACAGGATCATTCTTACTGATATCACTGATAGCATCGAATATATAATCGTCATAAAATCTGACTATTCTATCTCGTGGAAATATTGTTACGGCATCAGTCCATGCGTGTGCATTATGATTAATGATTGTTATTGGAGCACCTCTTGATATGTGTTTTGACGCATATAAAATCTCTCCGGTTAGTGTTTTTACTGTTATTGGAAATTTTAATTTTTTTTCTAGTTCAGCTACGTTTTTGATAGATGCTCCGTTATTCTTAACTGTTTCTGCCCATGAGTTTATTTTTTTACGTCTTATATCTGTTAAGCCATTCCCACGTTATGCTTTTTTAAAGTGTTCCATAACTCGCTCAGCTACACAATTTAACCGTGATAATTTCATCGGTTTAAGATCTTCAATGCTGGGTTTATCATTTAGCGGATATATCGCATAAACAACTGCGGTTACAGGATATTCTCGTTCATAATACAATTTATCAATACCGGTTAGCACACCTGGCTTGGATTTTTTATCCAATATAACAGTTTGTCCTGATTGTGTTACTCTGACAGGTTCACGTTTATCAAAATAATCCAAATATCATCATCCGTCTGCACAATAAATTTGATCAGAATAATATATCGCTGATCATCGAGGTAATTAATAATACTTCTTCCTCGTTCGTCATTCATCTTAATGTCGACGGTATCTCTGATTCTGAATGACGACCAAGTATGAGTAGCACCATCATTTCGAAATTCTTTTTTAGCTTCACGAATACGATCGGTAATATCATCATTCATCAAAGCTAGGTCTTGCACTGAGTATTTAGATTTGGATTTTGGTAATTTATCAAGATCAAATCTTGCTCCCGCCGAGACGGCGGAAGGTTCGATTACGGATAATTTCTTAAATCCCTCCATATAATAATTAAGACACGATTTATTTAATTAGATTTTCATTCATAATATAATGATACAAACAAATAACAAATGCAACTGGTTAATGATTGGGTTTTCATCTCGCTGCAATAAACCATGCGTAAAAGAATTCTGCGGTTATCATATGCAGAGTTTTCGACGAGGAAGCACAGGACCAAAACCTTGCGTTCGATGCGGTGTTGGAGTCAGAGGAAAAACTCAATTATGTGTGCAATGTGGAGGTAAAAAATACAGAGACATGAAGCAGTATTACGATGAGAAATATGGACCATCGGCATCTCAGTTTAAAACCATAAATGATTATTTGGTTAGATTTCATAATAATCATTTAGAAGAATAATATTGTATATATAAATGGAGCAGAATGAATTTAGGATACACCCCACCATCAAGAATTACGAGGCATCTCGTAGTGGTATTATCAGACACTGTCAACGAATAAAACCACTTGGTAATATTTATAATACTGGATACCTGAAATTTAATGCTGGGAATAACAAGATGTATCACTCTCATAGATTCATCTACGAGTGTTTTAATGGTCCAATCGAAGAAGGATTTGTAATCGATCATGTCAATTCAGATATAAAAGATAATTCCTTAGAAAATTTACCTGTTGTTACACAAAGTCAGAATTTAAAATTCGGAAGAACCGGTCATGGTAATAAATATCCAAGATAAGTTATATCCACAAACACAAAAACAGGTGAAGAAATAATCTTCCCATCGATAACTTCGGCTGGTAAGTATTTTGATATTGTCACATCTTCAGTACGTTTTGTTGCAGAAGAAATAATTAAATCAGCGTTCTCAAAGAAATTCAATCAGAGAATCAAATTTAGATACGCTAATAATTAATTAAAAGCATACAATTAATAATAATGGATACGAATTCAATTATTTACGACAGAGATAAAATCAGTATTGCTGATAAATTACCTCCGTGGACTAAAGTGAAAATTACTGAAAGAGATGATATTACTTATGTAGAATTCATTGATAGAATTTACGCAGGAAAAGGATTCTCACATCGATCATGTTCCGTCATGCCTGTTTCACGTATTGAACGTGCGCGCCGACGATTACAAGAAAAATTCAGAGCAAGAATACACAAAGAATAATCCGTGGATTATAAATTTATTCTTGTCTTCTGAAATTGTCAGAAATATATTTATTCAGAAAAATCATGAATTTACTTAGACTGAACATCATAGCTGCTGTTTATATTTATTCAAAAATATATTTTTACTTTTATCTGATTCTGAATATATTTTTACTTTTATTTTTATTCAGAATATATTTTTATATTTATCTGATTCAGAAATACTTTTATTATAATAACATTTTATTTTTTATGAAATTCAGTCAGATTTTCTAAATTTGATGGGTATATTACCTAATAATATTGCGAATTCAGTCAGATTTTCTAAATTTGATGGGTATATTACCCGTCAATATTGCGAATTCAGTTAGATATTCTGAAATATTTTTATTTTTATTAAGAAAATATATTTTTATTTTTATTCTGATTCAGAAATATTTTTATTATAATAAAATTTTATTTTTTATGAAATTCAGTCAGATTTTCTAGCGTTGACGGGTATTATATCCAACAATATTACGAATTCGGTCAGATTTTCTGAATTTGACGGGTATTATACCCAATAACATTGTGACTTTGATCAGATTTTCTAGCGTTGACGGGTAATATACCCATCAAAATCGTTGAATTCAGTCAGATATTCTAAAATATTTTATTTTTATTCAAAAATATTTATTCTGAAATATTTTATTTTTATTTAAACAAATAATTTATAGCATAAAAGTAATGAACCACGAAAACATCACATCAATTATTACTGCTATTAAGCAATTACAACACAGCGGTATAAAAATATCTGATGAGCTTGATCCTGAAAAAATAATGAGTGATTTTGAATCATTACAATTTCGGAAGTCAGAAAATAGGTATACGTTGCCTTCCGATTATAGATTCATAAAGTTAATCCAACAGGCGATGTTACGATCGCTGGCAGCAATCACGGATACGCAGGTGAAATTATTTGTTCCTCTTTCACGAGCCATCGCAAAAGGTTAGGTCAGAATTATCTCACGAATACGAAACGAAAAGACTCGTACACGCTCGCATAAAACAACTGAGAGATACTATGTCGATGACGGAAGAATTACTGGCTAAAGATAAAGACAAGTGTAACTATAGTGACAACGAAACTAATAGTGTTGTACCAGAATAATTCATTTCTGATCCCTTGACGTTGTCAAGGATAAAATCACAGTGGTAAAAAAAAAAATAAAAAATTATTTGATATTTTTTATTTGCTTGATGTTTTCCGTAACTACGATGACGAAGTCATTACGATCTTACATACAGATTTATATTTAACGACTCTGACCTCAGATCGAGCAAGTGGCCAGACTGGTCAGTAAGTTTAAAATGTATCCGTGATAAAAGACGACTATGACATTTTAGATAAACAACATTGATTGGTTCTGATGCAATCAAATAACCTGGTGGGACTTGAGGTGTAAATGAATACAGAATGTATCCTTGCTGGGCCTGGTTGAATTTTTCAGCGTCAAATTGATAACTGCCGTCGATGACATCACATACTAAATTGACAGCGATCGTTGATGTGATATTAATGATGTTCGGTGAAACATGACGGCCGCCACCATATGGATCATTATCATATCGGAGAATGGTCGCTGGTGGAACTATTTTTCTCCATGATTCGAAAATCCTAGGAAAATTATCAGTTATAAAATTAACTACTGATGGTTTAAACTCATCTATTTTATTGGTTTGTTAGCATCTCTGTACGTTTGCAAAACAAATGCAAAAAAAAATAGGTCTAAATTTTTGTATATTTACAATATAAACGTGTTCAGAGTATTCAGCATCAGTAGATATTTGATTCAGATGTTTGATTGATTCTATAATATTTTTTTTTCGTATCTTCATTGTAATACTGCATTAGATCAATAATTTAATTTTTGACGTTAGTAAATACTCGATCAAATTCTTTTCGTAATTTTCCTGGTAAAGTAATCGAAATTTCGGTTCTCATTTCTGAACTTAGATCAGGGATTTTTTCTTCTCCAGAAATAAAACACTTGGTTATTGGAGTTTCATCATTATTTACCCATGGATTACTATTTCGGTAATCCGGAACTTCAATAAATTTATTCTCCGTTGTCAGAAATTCGTTCAGCTGTGGTTCTGGTGGACCTTCATATGGAGGTTTAATTTCAGGCCAACCTAACACTGACCTGATCGAAGACTGATAAATGTCCACAGCATAATCCGGAGATAATATTTCAATGGCCGATGACAGCGTTGGCTCGTAAACACTAATGACAATCTTTGACTCTTTTCTGTGATGGATTTAATTCTGCGCTGGAATTCGTCATTGATCTGTTCTATTTGATAACTGCCCGTTGGAATACTAACTACTTGCCAATCTGGTGTTCCATCGGGTTTATTTTTATTTGCAAATACTAATGAATTATTCGGTTGTAGTCCACCAAACGATGTCGACCTAATGTTGGGCCAACTATAATAAACCCGTAATTGCGCTAGACCTATCTCGGATGCTGGTATTGCAGTTGGAAAATTAATACTGAATTCAGGATTAGTTGAACTCGCCGATATCATTGTGGTTCTTACCGGAGCAGTATTAGTGACGATCTGTTGTAATAATTCCTGCGATCGCTGATCGAACGATGTCATTATTATACTTTTATTGTTTTAAATCCTGTTCAGGAATTTTTTCATTCATAACATCGTTATGGAATACTTCATTGTAGATCTTTATTATAATACTGAATTCTTCGTCAGATATTATTCCATCATTAAGCGACGAAGAAATCATCAATGATAATTTAGAGTATGCGGTCGTTGCAGTATGTAATTTCATCGTGTACTCGTTCAATTTTTCATTCGTGCACGTATTTATCTTTTTCGCGATAATATTAAATATTCCAGCGATCGTGGTTGACGATGAAACAATGATTGTTACAACGATCGGCGCTGTCATCGTCAACGTTGATAATACTACGCCAGTTCCAGCAACAATCGCGGAAACCGAATAAACGATGATATCAACGACAACCGCACGTCTACGATATTTCTTTATTTTTGCTGTATAATCATCGATGATGGTTTTTAGTTTATTCTGCCATGTTGTTACTTGATCGTATCTGTATCGCTGAACGTCTATCATTATACTTTAGTTGTTGTCTAAGACAACGGAGGTGTTTCAGCTACAAATTCTATGCACCACCAGTAAGACACCGGGGTTAATTTTTTTATCGGATTGTTCCAGTATAAATTCTTCTTCGGTATCTTTATTTAACACTACAGACACGGTTCCAGAAAAAGCATCGATTGAGTGACGCCATGGAAATGTAGTAAATATCCTGAATTTTGCAGAGCTGAACACTGATAGCCTGTACACGCCAGTTACTTCTGCGGTATGTTTGATTGTGTTATTTTGTGGTGTCCATGTTGATGATCCTGATGATACCGTGTACACGATATTGTTAATTTGTTTGTGTGGAATTTTAATCAGATCGGTTTTATTGACGATATTAGGAATTCCACTGACAATATCGGTGATTCTCGTATTTATATCTTTGAGATTTATGTCAACGATTGGTGGACTTCCAAAAAATTCATTAGTGGTTCTGTTTACGTTTCTGCAAAAATTCATAAACAGTTGTACATGATTAAAAAATTCAGTTCTAAATGCGGTCATTCCATCATTGATCGTCGACAACGAAGTTGTCATCGGAATATTGTTATCGTCTACATATTTCTTCGTTACAGCGTCGAGATTATCCGTCGGTTCTCCTACATTAATAATTTTATTGTTATTCATGTTAATGATACCGTTCATTATATCACCGGTTTTTAACACTCGTTCACTTATGCTATCTCGGATCGACGACGGAGTAACAACACTAGGAACAAGTTTGCCCTCTTTGTCATATACAGCAACAAGACCTTCTCGCGATAATCGATTACGAATAATAATATCGTTGATTGAAATATTACTCGTCTTCAATTTTCCTTCACTGTTTTGAAATATAACAAGTTCGTTTGGATCAGCGTTGGCAAGATTGAGCATGTCAGATAATTCGTCGTTGATCTGTTTTGTTACTTGCTTGAGTAAGTCTTCACCTGGTGCTTGTTGAGGTTTGGTTTTAGCTGATCTTCCGTAAATATCTACCATTATATGATTAGCGATTATTTAATGTATATTCGTGTACAGTTTTATGAGGTGGTTTCGTTGATCTTGATACAGCATCAAGTACTGCTAGTGCTTCACGGCCACATATTGGTGGATCCGTTAATGTTTGTGTTGGTAGCGTTGAATACCAGATTGGAATATTTTGAAGTGAGTACTTGCCGACGTATTTTAAAAATTCTTTTGGTGGCGCCAACCCATACGAATCAAAATAAACAATTCCACGTGGATCAATTGCATATGCAACCCAGTGAGTGCCACGACCAGAGCTTTTATCGAGATTAATAATACCTGTTTCTTTCAGATTTGGATTTTTCGGTAATTGATCACGCATAAAAACACCTCTAAAATTCTTTATATTTAATCGCTCAGCAGCATCGAGTAAATCAAAGTTAGACATCGGAAAAATCAGCGAGTCCCTGGAATTCTTAATCCTTTTCCGTATCGAGACCCTGGAAGTCTCAGACCGTGACCTCTTCGTTTCTTTTTTTAAAATCCTTTTCCTGTTGCTTTCTTTAATGCCATTCCAGCAGCTGTCCCAACTGCACCTAACGCAGCAGCTTTTGCAACAGCTGGAGCGGCTGCGGCTATTAATGCTGGAATAGCTGCGAGAAGCGGAAATATTCCTCCGGTTTTAATAGTATCCTTGATTGCACCCACGGAAAGATTTAATCGTATTCCTTTATTGGCGTGCTTGGCTTCGTTGAATCTCTTAAACTGACGTTCGGTCAAAGATAATTTATTTGCACCGCTCATTTGTTCTTGTTTTAATGATATTTTTGTTCCGCATCGTGATGCTAACGGTGATTGTAATCGTTTAATCTGACCGGGGTCAGACTGACACTAACATGATGATATGACATTTATAATTTTATTCATGATCTAATTACATATTTTCTACGGGAGCATCAATAACTCTCATTCGTCCACCAACACCTTCAAGTAACATTGTTTTATCGCTGAGTATAACGGCGATTGCTCTGTAATTAGGAATAGCTCCAGCATCTCTGTTAAAACGAGCTCGAAAATGTATGTCAACGACGAACAAATTCAAATGCTCCAGCGAAAAATAATAAATCGGGTACAGCGTTGTAAAATCCAGCTGTGATTTTTGTAAACCAGTATCAATATTTTGATCACGTCCCATAAACGACATCAGACGATGATACGCACGCGCCACATGATTTTGAGCAAAATTTAACAAAATATCCTCCGATGGTTCTTGATGTCCATTTATCCTCAGCGACACCTCAGTGATACCGAGGTTGTCAAATACCATTGTACTACGCGTTTGATCATTTACTCGTGCAGCATTTTGAAGCGCAACGAATATATGTCGCGGCGCAAAGATACCCTGTTGTGATGCTATCTGCCATGTAAATAAACCATTAATTGTACTTTGAACAGCATCTGTGGTTGTTGTTAACCATGATAGCGTCGACTTACCGCCGCTGCTCATGAAAGCGAGTAACCGATCTTCTTCAGATATCGCTGGAGTCATTACTGGCATCCATAATGAAAGTTTTGTCAGAATTACTTTACCAGCATCACCGGCGGGTCTCCATATTGCATCATCGTCGGATGCTTTTCGTACGAGTACTATTGTATGTTTGGCTCCAAAAATGATCTTTCGTACATGTCTGCAGAATCCAAAAATATGTGATAATGGAATCGCGCAAGAAAATCTTCGGCTGGTCCCCTGCAACATTGCTCGACGTGATCTAAATCCTTAGTTGAATTCTGTTTTGACATTAATAATCATGTTTTCTACATCCGCGTCGGCATTTCTAGCAAAATTTCTTGGTCGTCTCGTTTCATACTGGTTGTATTCAGGACGATCATAAGTATCCTTGGCAAACATGATTGATGGACCAGCTGATCTTGTATAATCATCGCTGTATCTTGCAAGGCCAAGTATTGTCGTGGCAACATCAACATCTTTTTGAATCGATTCAATATTTCTTCCGTCGATCATGTATGTGGCACTGTCGAACAACGCCATTATACCATTATTAACAAAACCAACACTAATATCACCTCCGTATTCAGTATTATCTGTTTTTTAAATTTCACCTTCTACTTCAATAAATGCTTCAGCGAGCAAGAAATATCTACTTGTATCTTGAATTTGTAGTTCATTTCGTCCGCGTTGATTTGGTAATCGTGCGTCGTAAGAATAATATTGATAATCACGCATAGATTCATCTTTGAGAACTGGTGCATCCATGTCAAATGCGGGATCAGGTACACGTTTGAACATCTTATGTTATTGGTCATCGTCTAATAAGAAGACCACTTCGGGAAGTGAGGCCACTTCCTGCCATCAGACTTGCTGCTAAGTTTTTTTCCTTTTCATCAGCTAACTCTGCTAGTTTTTGATTTGCGGCTTGATTTATTATTTTACTAACACTTGCAGGCATTATTTCAGTGCTGGGTAATTTTACTTGCTGAGGTTTTCGTCGTATTAATCGTGCTAGTCTATCCTTGATTGATGAAAATGCTTTACTGGCGACGTCGCCGGCAGCACTAATACCTTTTTCACGAATAACGTCAATAGCTTTCATGCCTAATTGCTTTGCAATCGGTATTGCTTTTGGGGCTATCCTCGAAAATAAACCCTGAACAACATCACCGAGCCCATCTCCGTAGAATTTTTTGTATACAGGTAATCTTGAATTTACCACCCTGACCATAGTTGGTCCACGTTGAGCAACATGTATGATCATCTATTATAATAATAATATCTAACTGTTTCATCACTATGATAATCATAGGTAATTTCATTAATGAGGGACCGATACACGTTAATATCCATGATGCCACCGGTAAATAATTGTTGACAAATAGCAGCTGCTTCATTAATAATTTCTGGATCTTCTTCTAATTCCTCAATTATTGGTTGAATAATTGTTCGTGGTGAATACTGATGTTGTAATTCTCTAGCACGAATAAATGTTTTATTAATATATTCGACATACTCAGGATCGTTATGTCGAACAAATCTAAGATCTTTGTTTATACGATATATCCATCTATACCATTTTTCATGATCTGTTATTTCCTGAGTATATTCTGGTTTTAAATAATCGTTCTTATCAAAAATAACTTTTCGCAGCAAATTCATGTAAATCATCGCTATTAATAAATCGAATATATTCGATAGATCTTGGATAAAATTTATTGAACATGTAGGTCCTGATTCTTGGTCTTATTGGTTCTGGTTGTGGTTGTATTTGTTCTCATATTTCACCGATCTCAGCACGAGTTTTGTCGATACCCTCGAGTATTCTTTGAGATGGCTGAACCGCAGCTATTTCGGCAGGAAGTTTTCGTAGAATTTTGTTTGTTTTCTTAGTTCGCTCTGCTATTTTTCCAGTTGCTTCAGCTGTTTTTTTCCAACACGGGAAGAATATCTTTAGTAGTCTTTGTGACAGGTTTAAATAATTCTTCTGCGGCTTCTTCAAATCCTTCTTTTAGATCTTGACGCGCTTGTAATGTTTGTCTGACAGAATCACGTACAGGTAGATATTTCTTAATTGCTTCTAGTCGCTCTCGAGCTAGTCTAGCTGAGTGAGCTTCACCAATCATTACTGATATAACAATGATTTAATTACACTCTCTCTCTGCTGCTGGTATTGATAGAATATTTGGTCCTTGATACTGAATAACTCATAGAGTAATGAAGTAGTTATTTCCCTTGACAGTCAAGGATAAAACGGTTCATAGATAATTAATAGTTTCATACCTGTACAGTCACGTTCTTCTTTGACTTCTATTTCCCAGCCCTGTATCTCTGAAAAGTCTGAGAAATCTACCTATTTTATATAATCAAACCACAAAAATCTGTTGCCTAAA
>JAECUM010051000.1:0-19963 GCA_016617855.1 Megalonaias nervosa | reverse complement strand
TATCATGGACGTTGATGTTTATCAGTCTCTTATTAATGAAATTGCCGATGTCTACTACAGCGACTGAGTATGTAATTAAATATAATTACTATAATAAAATGATCGTACATAGTACTCAACGTGGACCAACTATGGTCAGGGTAATAAATTCAAGATTACCAGTATACAAGACAACCTACGGAGATGGACTAGGTGATGTTGTTCAGGGTCTATTTAGAAGGATAGCCCAAAAAGCAATACCGATCGCAAAGCAACTGGGAATGAAAGCTATTGATGTTGTTCGTGAAAAAGGTATTGGTGTTGTTGGTGATGTTGCTGGTAAAGCATTTTCAGCGATCAAAGATAGACTAGCACGATTAATACGACGAAAACCTCAGACA
Source organism: Megalonaias nervosa (assembly GCA_016617855.1). Classification (NCBI taxonomy): domain Eukaryota; kingdom Metazoa; phylum Mollusca; class Bivalvia; order Unionida; family Unionidae; genus Megalonaias; species Megalonaias nervosa. The sequence continues at coordinate 19,583 of JAECUM010051000.1, read as the reverse complement.
CCAGTAAAATTACCTAGTACTGAAGTAATGCCTGCAAATGTCAGTAAAATAATAAATCAAGTTGCTAATCAAAAACTAGCAGAGTTGGCTGATGTGCCTTTATCAGAAAAAGAAAAAAATATAACTGCTAGTCTGATAGCAGGAAGTGGTCTTACTTCCCGAAGTAATCTTCGTTTTAGACGATAATAAATATAATAAAGATGTTCAAACGTATATCTGATCCCGCATTTGACATGGACGCACCAGTACTTAAAGATGAATCTGTGCGTGATTATCAGTATTATTCTTACGACGCACGAATTCCAGATCAGCGTGGACGAATCGAACTACAGGTTCAGGATACAAGTAGATATTTCTTACCCGCTGAAGCATTTATTGAAGTCGAAGGTGAAATTTTAAATATTATTAATCTTGCAGCACCAGTAGCATATGGAGACGATGTTAATGTCGGTTTTGTTAATAATGGTATTATGGCATTATTTGACAGTGCAACGTACATGATTGACGGAAAAAATATTGAATCTATTCAGAAGGACGTCGACGTTGCAACAACAATACTTGGTCTTGCAAGATATAGTGATGATTATTCAAGATCAGCTGGCCCATCAATGATGTTTGCAAAGGATACAACTGATTCTCCAGAGTATCAACAATATGAAATAGGACAACCAAGAAATTTTGCTAGAAACGCCAATGTGGATGTACAAAGTATGATTATTAATGTAGATCCAGATTTCAACTTAGGATTTAGATCACGTCGAGCAATGTTGCGTGGTGGAAGAAGATCATTTTCATGTGTGATTCCACTATCACATATATTTGGATTTTGTAGAAATGTCAGAAAAGTCATTTTCGGATCTAAGCATACAGTTGTACTTGTACGAAAAGCAACTGACAACGATGCATTATGGAGACTCGCTGGTGATGCTGGCAAAGTAATTCTTACAAAACTTTCATTGTGGATGCCGGTGATGACCCCATCAATAACTGAAGAAGATCGTCTACTCTCTTTTATGAATCAAGGTGGTAAATCAGCATTATCGTGGTTAACAATGACCACAGATGCTATCCAGAGTAATATTAATGGTTTATTTACGTGGCAAATAGCATCACAATAAGGTGTTTCTGCACCACGACATATATTTATTGCATTTCAAGATGCTGCACGGGTGGATGATCAAACACGTAGTATTATGATATTTGACAATCTTGGTGTTTCTGAAGTGTCTCTGAGGATAAATGGACATCAAGAACCATCCGAGGATATATTACTGAATTTTGAACAAAATCATGTAGCACGTGTATATCATCGTCTAATGACGTTCATGGGTCGTGATCAAAATATTGATACTGGTTTACAAATATCACAATTGGATTTTACAACCTTATATCCGATTTACGATTTATTACTTTTCGCTCGAACATTTAGATTTAACCAGACAGTCAGTAGTTGATATACATTTTCGAGCTCGCGTGCTGAAGCCAGTAGGAGCAGTAGGACCACCAGTAGTAGAAGGTATTGACAATTACAGAGCAATTGCTGTCATACTCAGCGATAAATCGATGTTACTTGAAGGTGCTGGTGGACAAATGCGAGTCGTTGATGCTCCAGTAGAAAACATGTAATTAGATCGTTTATGAATATTATAATATCGTATAATCACGTTAGTGTTAGTCTGACTCCTGGTCAGATTAAAAGGATACAATCAGCATCAAAAAATAATTGCGGATCAAAAATATTGCTAAAGAAAGATCAGATGAGCGGCTCAAATAAATTATCTCTTACAGAACGTCAGCTCGGGCATTTCAATGAAGCAAAAAAAAATCAAATAAAGGTATAAAACTTAATCTTTCTGCGGGTGCCATTAAAGATATAATTAAGACGGGTGGTATATTTCCACTTCTTGCTGCTATACCAGCATTAATAGCCGCTGCAGCTCCAGCTGTTGCAAAAGCAGCTGCATTAGGTGCTGTTGGAACTGCTGCTGGAATGGCATTAAAGAAAGCAACCGGACAGGGAATAAAACGAACACCAAAAAAAAAGGGAAGAGGTCTAAGATTACCAGGGACCCCACACTGGTACGGAAAAGGCCTAAGATTACCAGGGACAGTTTACTAATATCTCCCATGTCCAATTTTGATTTACTAGATGCTGCTAAAAAATTAAAAATAAAAAATTTTAGAGGAGTTTTTATGCGCGATCAATTACCGAAACAACCAAATAACATTGAAACAGGTATTATTAATCTCGATGAAAATTTTGGTCCAGGCACGCATTGGGTCGCTTATGCAATTGATCCACGTGGAATTATTTATTTTGATTCATATGGACTAGCTCCACCAAAAGAATTCTTAAAGTATATTAGTTGCTATCAAAGTATTCCAATATGGTATTCAACATTACCTACACAAACATTAACCGATCCACCAATATGTGGTCGAGATGTACTTAATGTACTTGATTCTATATCAAAATCAACAAAACCACCCCACAAGGTTGTACATGAATATACTACGACGTCATATTTAAACAGACATTAGTAAATATAATGGTGGATATTTATGGAAGATCTTCCCGTAGAGGTCATCAACAAGTTGATTTATCTAAGTATGCAACTCTTGATCAACTCAGAAATGAAATTGATGATTTATTAAATCTCGCAAGTGTGGATCAAAATGAAGTAGTTGTTTTTCAGGATAATCAAGGACGATTAAAAACGAGTAATATACAACTATCAGATGTTCTTATAAGAATTCCAACTGCAGTCACTGATAATATAGTTATTTTTGCCGATCAAGGTAAAATACAAGATTCTGGTACATCACTCAGTAATTATATTAAGAAATCCGGCGATGTATTTACAGGAGATATTAATATGAATCAGAATAAAATCACCGACATTGGAAATCCAACCGCAGATGCAGACGCCGCAACAAAGAAATATGTCGACGATCAAGAATCTAAATATGTACTGACCAACCACGGTATAATGCGTGCATTTCTCGACATGAATAATAATGGCATTAATAATCTTAGAACACCGGAATATGATTTTGATGCTGCAACGAAAAAGTATGTTGATGATAAGGAAATTCCTATTTCAACTTCGTTAAAAACAATCGGTGATGAAATGACTACACTTAGTGCTACTTTTTATAAAAATTTAGAAACGTTCTTAAATTTTCGTAAAAACATAAACAAACTCATTAAAGATTTTTTTGGTGATCCACCAACCGTTGACATAAAACTAGCCGACATTAACACGAAACTTAATGATATTGCCAGTGGAATACCTAATATTGTTCAAAAAACTAATCTGATTAAAATTCCACACGGACAAATTAAAAATATCGTATACACAGTAGCATCAGGACAATCAACATGGACACCACAAATAACACTATCAAATATACCGCAGAAGTTACTGGTATTTACAGGCTGTCCGTATTTAGTGATGAAAGATTTGCTATAATTAACAGATATATATTGCGTCATTCAACTGATTCTCTCTCTGGAGTTGTATCTATATTGTTAAGAAAAGATGTTGAAGAAACATTTATACTGAGAATATATGATCAAAAAATAAACTCAGAGCCTTATTGGTGGCATATGGAATTTGTGGCTGAAACACCGCAATTAATCACTTAATATAATAATAATGGATCAACCTCAGTCTCGTATTGACGTTCAACTTTACAGATGCAATCAAGTATGTGAGCGTCTCACTAAACTAAATAATTTTATCGACTATTATAACAAGAAAATAAAAAAATACAAAAGACGTATAGTTGTTGTTGATGTAGTTGTTTACTCGGTTTCTGCTGTTATTACTGGAACAGGATTATTATTATTATCAACATTGACGATGACAGCACCTACTATTATAACCATTATCGTTTCAGCATCAACGACTATTGCTGGAGTTCTCGGTATTATAACCAAAAAGATACATACTTGTACAAATGCGGTATTATAACCAAAAAGATACATACTTGTACAAATGCTAAATTGCACGATTATATGATTAAATTACACACAGTGGCAGAGGCATGTTCTAAATTATCTTTATATATTTCTTCGTGTGTCAGTGATGGTGAAATATCTGATACTGAATTCGCGATGATGATGAAAACTTATGATGACGCTTTTAAAGTGATCGCTAATGATTTTAACGAATTAAATAACAACAATAATAATAATGACAGACAGGGAGTTACTTCAGCAGATCGTTACTAATACAACTCCGTCAAAAACTACTATGATATCGTTAAGTTCGACTAATCCTGAGTTTAGTGTCAATTTTCCAACCGCAATTCCTGCAAAAGAAATAGCATTAGCACAATTGCGAGTTTATTATAGCTGGCCCAACATTAGATCAAAACCATTTGGTGGACTACAACCAAATAATTCATTAATATTTGCTAATAAGAATAAGCCTGATGGAACTCCTGATTGGCAAATAGTTTCTATTCCAACGGGCAGTTATCAAATAGAACAGATTAATGATGAGTTTCAGCGCAGAATTAAATCTATTACAGGAAAAGAATCCAAAATAGCAATTACTGTCTACGAACCAACACTATCTGCGGTTATTGAAATAAATTCCCCTGATTACTCCATAGATATTTATCAAAGTTCGATTAGATCAGTATTAGGTTGGCCTGAATATCCACCAGTTTATCAAACACCACCAGAACCACAGAGATCTGATTTTGTCGTAGATGTTAAAAAATTTATAAAACCTCCAGAATATCGAACAGAAAAAAATGCTTACCCATGGCGACGATATTTTGGTGATGGAGTTATACATTATATAGATAAAACAGAAACCCATTTTACAAAAATAGTTGATGGTAAAAAAGGTAAAATAATAGTACTTGATGTTGATGAAATAAATTCATATGCTAATACAATTAAGTCTGAACACGGACGTGTACTTAATTATCTAAGAAATTTATTTTCCAGCATTAGCAATTCCTACAACGATGACTTAAAAAATCAAATAATTGAAGTAATACAACATTTGAATCAAGTTGCTTCAGACCTAGATTTCATGAATGATATTATTGTTAACAGAGAAAAAAAAATTAGTGAACATAGCAGCAGATAAACGATATAAAGATTTATATATAATTAATGAAGACGATCCACCTCGAGCTGTTAAACTAAATCTTCTGTTCACAATAACATTTCTAAAACATTTCAAAATTACGCGAGAACAACTATCAACATTTATAATTCCTGGATTTAATTCTGAAGAGCTAAAGAAATCAGTTAATGATCTTATTGATGAACAATTTAAAAGAATATGTGATTCATGGAAAAAAATAATACCTACACCAACTATTCTTAAATATAATAATGATCCACACGGTGGTGGTCGCCATATCTCACCTGGTATTGTTAATATAACAACAACAATTGCAGTCAATCTGGTATGTGACGTAATTGATGACAGTTATCAAGTAGATCTTTCAAAATCTAATCACCGCAGTGCCACTGCGGAACAGGGGTATATACTATATTCATTTAGCCCTAAAGACCCGCCAGGTTGGCTAATTGTGTCTGAACCAATTAACCCCGTGTACCTGCGAGTTCATAATCCATTTCTGACAAGAATAAATTTCAAACTCACTGACCAGGCAGGAAATATTTTGGATCTAAGACAAGAATCTCTTAATATTAATTTATATATACGCTCTTAGAACGTCTGATTAAATATTTCCTAATATAATAAGGGAAAAAATAATCTGATTCATGAAATAGTTACAGATTTCTTTATCTGATGGGTTTATGGGACTACATTTTTTAAATAATTATTCAGAGACTGATATTTTTTATTTTAAATAAATAATTATTATATAATGAACCAAGAAAATATAAATGATATTATTTATGCTATTAAAAAATTAAAACATAACAAAATAAATCTATCTGATAATCTCGATCCTGAAAAAATATTATATGATTATGAAATATTAAAACAAAGAAAAATTGACAATAAATACACATTACCATCTAATTATAAATTTGTAAACTCAATTTATCAGTCTATGTTAGAATCCTTGGCGATGGTAAATGAAAAACAGGTAAAGCTATTTGCGCCTCTTGCACGTTCGATCGAAAATATCAGATCCGAACTATCTCGTGAATACGAGAAAAAGAAGATTGTAGATAATCGTGTAATGCAATTAAGAAAAATTATGTTATTTGATTCTGTCAAAAGTGAAAGTGACACTGAGAGCAGCGACGGTGAAGGTATCCATGGTAAAATATAGAGTCGAACTATATACAATTTATTTGTTAAGCGTACAGAGTTAGATATATTCAAATATTATCCGCTGATCGTATTTGAATGAAAATGCTGATCTAGTAATATTATCTGCAACATCACGTACTGATTGTGGATGTATGCTAAAATATTTTGCAGCCGCATTCATTGATGGGAAAGTTATTTCTTGGTCTGTTTCTGTATTTATGGATTTAATAGGTCTTCTTGCAAACTTTTTACATTTTCCAGTATTTCCACGTGCAGCATTCTGACTAGGTGTAATAGCCTGCAGGTTAGATAGCCGATTATTTTTGGGATTTCCGTCAATGTGATCAGTTACAAGTCCATCTTTGATGACCCCAAAATAACACTCGAATATGAATTTATGTGAGAGATAACATTTATTTCCAACACGAAATATAAAATAACCTTTATTATTAAGACTACCGATTGGGTTTTTTGATTTACAGTTTCTAATTACACCATCTCGGGATGCTTCATAATTTGTTATTATAGGATGTTTCACAAATTCATATTTATTACGAAATGCTTTTTTTCTTAATTCTCTTATAATATCGTTGTCGATCATTTCATCATAAGTCTGATTTGTCTGAGTCATTTTATATAATAATATTATTTGTCTAAATCATTGTTTTGAAATCTGGCCAGATAATCTTCTACGGTTTGTATAGGAGATTTACCTGGCGATGTATTATTTTTTTTGTCATAATATCGTTTTAGTTCTCTATATTTTTTTCCGCCACATTTTAGACACAATGGAGTTTTTCCCCTCACTCCAACACCACACTGAATACACGGTATTGGTCCTGTACTTCCATTTTTGAAACTTTGTGCATGATATCCGCAGTATTTATTCACGCACGGTTTATTACAAGTAGAAGTATATCCAATTCTGAGCCAAGCACATTTGTTCTTTGTTTCAATCATTATATATATATACTAAAATTTTAATTTAAATATTTGTTTTAATTATATGAACGAATTATCCATGATTAAACCTAAAAAAGCCAGATTTGATTTTGACAGACTATCAGAATATAAATTTAGTACTTTGATGCAAGATCTAGCTTTAACAAATGAGGATGTAACCGATCGTATTCGTGAAGCAAAAAATGAATTTCGTAATGATGGCGCTGCTTATGTATGGTCAACATTCAGAGTCGGAAATGTTACTAATATGATGAATGACAAACGAGGAAAAGTAATTATTAATCACCTTGATGATCAAAAATATTTTATTTTAATAAAATGTATTGTAAATACAGAAGAAGATATTTGGATTATTCGTGATGAGCGCGATCCAGTCCGTGTGCAGTCAGGAAATAATATTGTTCTCTTAAATAATAAATCTAAACCCGGAATACTGACTGGTATTGATAAGATATATTATGAACGTGCATATCCAGTTACTGCAGTCGTATATGCAATATATCCGCTTAATAATAAACCTGACGTCGGGGATCTAAAGCCTATGAAACTGTCAGAGTCAAGAATAAACTGTGTAGCTGAACGAGTTACAGAACATTTTACAAATGCGATACGTGGTAATGGTTTAACAGATTTAAGGCGTAAAAAAATAAATACTTGGGCAGAATCAGTTAAAGATACCGGAGCATCTATTAAAGATGTCGCTGAACTAGAAAAGAAATTGAAATTCCCAATAACAGTAAAAACGCTGACGGGAGAGATTTTATATAAACCAAAATACACAAAAAATGGAGCTCCAATAGATATTATTGATCATAATTCGCACGCATGGACCTCAGCAGTAACAGTATTTCCACGAGATAGAAAAGTTAAATTTTATGATGGCCATATATTTGATTTTATCAGAAATATCAGTAAAAGTGATCCTGTGTCTGTTTGGTTATTTCAGAGTTCGGAATATGATCATTACGATCAGTTTGTACGGCCTAATGGTGACATTTACCGTATAGAATCTCTTAATGTAGAAATGGAAAATCTTGCGCTGAAGTATACTTCAGACGATGTCAAAGTTAGACAATTATTAAATAATTGTTTTACAGTTCCATCCGTAGCAGCTCATTTTGCTCAGGAGAAAAATTTATGGAAACCAACACGATCGGAATTTCTTGAGGATATTCATAAAAGCTGCGTAGAATATGGACACGGAGGATTATGGAATACTAAATACAACTATAGTGGCGTTATATCCGTCGATATGGTAGCATGTTATCCTGGAAGTTTTCTTGGATACGGAGAATGTTCTAAATACTTTAAGAGATTCGGACATCCATCACACGAAATGACCAGGGTTGCAATAAACGGACATTTACCAGATTTTGATTTAACAGGATTTGCTCATGTAGAATCATTCGAATTTGCAGAAAATCTCCATCCGATTACTTATATTTGGTTTGGAAGACATTTTTTCAGAGCGATGTTGGGTTCCAATAGTACTATTGCGATATATGCTTGATGTTGGAATTTTAATATCTTTACAGGTGAGTGAGGCGATTATATCATATAGTCCACAGAAACAAGTTTGGTTACCAGAACCAAATAGATTTAATATTGATGATGCCAGAAAAGAATTCCCTAATCTTAATGAAGATGACATTATTAAAATTACTAATAATATACATAAATGCAGAGACGAGCATGATGAAAAACTTGCAAAAGATCTTGGTAGAAAGATAATTGGTAAATTTACTCAAGGAGGAGCCTATGATCATAAAAGACACTGTACAAGATTGATTATGGACGATGCTGAACTCGATTTTATAATTGCTGATACAACAGAAAAAACATATTTATAAATCGGAGTAATGCTTATTTGTCAGACGGAACCAAACTAGGTACAATTGTGAGTTATCTTGATGATGACTCACCACAATTTACTCATTTAAGATCATCTATGTTGGCATATGTTTCTATAAATCTACTGTCTATGATAAATAGATTTTCTCGTGATGCTGTCAGAGTCGCCACGGATTCGTTTTATATAAATAAAAAATATACGGATTTATTAAAACCGCTACTTGGTAATGGTGAATGGGAGTCATGGAGAATAAAACAAGAAAATATACTTAGCTATTCTGAATCTGCCGACGTTGAAATTAAGGAAATATATCACAAAAATAATAAACTATCAAAATCATCAGCACCATCTGTATATGATCCTATATCTAGACATAAAACTGTTTATCTTAATGGATGCGGTGGTTCAGGTAAAACAACTCGTGTGATTAAATTATTCATGAATAATAATTCAGATATAATTGTTTTGACACCGACACATAAACTCGCCAGAGAAATAAAAGAGCGAGGAGTAAAATCGTGTACTTATCATAGTTTCTTTAGATGGTGTGGAGACACATGGACTCCCGAACGAATGGGTGAAAAATATATACCTAAATATATTATATGGGACGAGATATGCACGGTGCCGTTAGAAATATTAAAAACATTTCTTGAATGGTTATTGACGAAAATACTGCTATAATAATGTGCGGTGATCATGGTCAACCACCACCCTTTTGTTGGACAGTCTCCACATGAATGGCTGAAGAATAATGTAGATTATTATGAAGAAATAAATGATGACCATAGAGCTATTGATGAACCGCTGAAGGAATTTAAAAGACTAATCAGACTACAACCAGACAGAGTACAATGTGAAATAATGCGCGGAGTAATTCCAGAGACTTCTGAGTGATTTTCTAAATTTATGGAATCCCACTGATTTAATAGTTGCAAGTAGAAAGATAGTTCGTGATGAACTACAGAATAAATTATTTATGTTACATAAAGAAAAGTTTTCAGATCTACCTGTACCTTTGTGTTATCGCCCAGCAGATACTAGACGACAGAATATTGATGTTGAAATTCCTGGTGGAGACACTGAAAATGTCCGAGTACAAAATCTTGTCTTGAATGATATTGTTTTAGTCGATATTAATGTCGTTGAGAATGCGCTGAATATGAATAAATCACCGTGGACATTAGGATATGCTATAACTATTCACTCATCACAGGGATTAACTATTTCTGATACAAATATTTGGATTATAGATGATCGGATCGAATGGTCGAATTTAGTCTATCTCGCAGTTTCTAGAGTCAGAAGAATATCTCAACTACATAGGGTTATTATGAATTTCATAGAAAATAATAATCAGACTGTTAGCAATGACGTAATAAGAAAAAAACTATCTGGTTATAAGCAGTGTGATAAAAAAAATAATCGTGATTTTGATATTAATGTTGAATTTATTATAAAACTAAAACAACTACAGAATAATAATTGCGCAAGTTGCAACTGTAATATGTTGTGGCAATATTCGAATAATAATCCAAGACAATTTACCGTAGATAGAATTAATAGTGATCTTGGTCATACACGTGATAATGTGATGCTGACCTGTCTCGAGTGTAATCGACGTCGGGGGCGCTGCACGCCCTGGTTCTGGTTATGTAATTGTATGTGGTGGTAATTGTGTGTCTTCAGGGATTACCTGTAATTGTTCACGTACAAATCCACGTTGAGGGGCTCTCGAATCTAATCTGTAGATTGGAGGTCTACCAGTAGATCTAACTACACTAGAAATTGTATGTGTAGTCACACTCCAGATAGGATCAGTTGCTCTTTTTTTACCACCTTCAAGTTCGCCAGGTTCATATAAATATCTTACAGTTACATTACCTAATACTGGTTGAGGTTGATGTCTGTCATCGCTACAGGGTATATATTTTTTTGTGATCGCATTAGAAGGTTTCATGGAAGTTGAACGAGTAATTTCATTATTTAATGCAGCTATCACACTTGGTAACCTTGCAACCCATTCACGAGATCTCTCACCGGATTTAAAGTCAGTAGATATTTCTTTTGCATATTGGTATCCAAATAACCGCTCGGCAAGTGTTCGATTAAATCGTTCAACAATTGCCTGATCACGATGAATTTCAGTATGTCCTCGTCTAATTTTAACGTTATGTTTCTTCATTAACGATAATACTACTCCAAGAGATTCTTTGCCAGGATCAACCTGTAATAACTGTGGCCATCGCAAAGGTCCTCGCTGATAAATTCGTTCAAACGCAGATGAAACTTCAGACGCTGTCTTTGTTGATAATGGTTCAGTTTCTTTATATCTACTTGCAACGTCAACGACAGTTAATGCGTATTTGTATGTGCGTGACTGACGTTTACCAATTTTAATAGTATCGTGTGGTAAAAATAAAATATCTGCTTGATGAACCTCATTAGGGACGCTGACATCAAAATGTGCATATTGAATATTTTTAGGTGGTGGTAGATAAATTTGCCATATTGCCTGTCGTGGTAACCAAGCTGCAGCAACAGAACGTGAGACTTTTGCTGCTTCAGATAATTTACTAATAGCTGATCTGCCTCTCCAATATCCTCTTGGGCTATAATAAATGGATTCCATTATAATATTTATATAATTAATTACCAGCCCCTAACATTATTTTACTTTTCATGGCAGATTGTACTAGAAAACTAACTAATTTATCTCTGACAGATTTATTTGGTATAGAATTTAATGCATGAATCAATTTTACATCTGCGAGATGCCTTTGTTGTAAATCTTTACTTTTACATGCAACATCATGAATATGACATGCTTGATCAATCTTATTTACTGGATGCTCTCCTGGTCTTGGTTGATCTTGATCATCAAGTCGGATGTCAAGTCGGGTTCTTCAGGACCACAATAATTATATCCTGGTAAGTGTTTTTCCCCCGGATATTTAGCCCACGGAGTTCCTGGTAATTTTCCTAATAAAGCGGCAATATCTCCACCTGTCTTTGTACCTGACTTTGTCAGGGAATCAGACATGGAGATAAATTTATATTTTTTCGTGCCGCATTTTACACATTTACCTGTTAATGCACGTCGTTTATTTTTTGTTATTATTGTTGTCAGTCCAGTGGTGGGTGTAGATAATCTACATCGAACACAATATAGACTCATGTTATTAATAATATGGATATAATTGATTTTTCGGCGACACGAAAACAGGAGCCAGTGAAGCACCATTCAGCATTACCAAATTCGATAAGGATGATTAATAATAGGTCCATCTGGATCAGGTAAAACACAACTATTATTAAATTTAATAATGCGATGGTTAAAATGGAGTAAATTGTATTTAGTAGCACCATCCGTAGATGATCAACATTGTTACGAAGTACTTAAGGATTTTAACGAGAAAGTGAAATCAGTTAATAAAGACGGAGACGATGTTGTTGACTTTATTACCGATATTGATGAGGCCCCATCTGTAGATGACCTAAATGGATTTATTAATAATTTAGTGGTGTACGATGATATTATGTTGGACAGACAAACAAATCCGGCTAGAATATTTTCTCGAGGTAGACACAAGAATACAGATGTTATATACGTCACACAAAGATATACACAAATACCTAAAGTGATCAGAGACAACTGCAATATTTTGGTTGTGTTTAATGGAGTAGATAATTATACTTTACAGAATATTTATTATACTTGGTGTTCAGGGGATATGGATATGATGAAATTCAGAAACTTTTTTGCTCAAGCACAAGCTGTTCCGTTTGGATTTATTACAATAAATCTACATGATCCAAGATCCAGATATCGTATAGGTCTAGATAAAATCTTTGGTTAATCTGTGATTAACTCTGCTCCTCCTCTGCTAGATAATTATTTCCCCTTTCTATGTATGTCTGTATGTATGCATGTTTGTCTGTATTTTAATTTATCAAAAATAATCAGTAGATCCTAGCGGTTACCCTTCAATGGAGCCCCTCGATAGCCTGTGTGACTTTCATGGGGTCCTTACATTATCGTCTCTCTTATGACGTATTATGCGGCACGCCCATGTTCTGTTTCTTTTGGCTAACACCCTTTCTGGATGTTTATTTGGGGGTTCTTCCATGGGGCAGAGAGCTCAAGGCATGCTACTGATTATTTTAGGGGGGGCAAATTTGCATAGACACACCTCCCGGCGAATTTCTAATTGACGAAAGCGAAATATTAGCAATTCAGAAGGCTGTCTAGGCATTGCGATTTCGATAAAAACCCCCACCGAAACCCCGGGGTAGAATTCCAAAATAGAATCCGACCACGAGATACGTGGTGGTTTATCGAAATCTCAGGGGATGCCTCCCCCCCTACTTATTAAAAGATATGGGCGACCCGGGGACCCGAACCCATCTCGGCGAGATCTGGGGTCGAACCGCAAACATCAGTATTAAAGTTTCCAGCAACTTTAACATTGAGCTAACGAACTCGACTACGGATATACGTTTTAGAAATTATTATATGTGATTATTGTGCAATAGCATTTGATATCTGATTTTACAAATAAATAAATATTTATAATTTTATTAAGATATTTTGCCATTATATATATGAACCGATTAAAATGTATTATATTTAAAATTAAAACACGGAAATAAACTGCACACAAATACCTATCTCCGCGGAGATATCCGCGGCGATAAACACAGCTATTGTTTGAACTACCACACATGTCCTTGAAAAATCGGTACGCATACCTATCTCAGTACATGTATGTATGACTCACTTCATGTATATACATGCAATAGTTGATCTGGATAAATTCATAGCAGCAGGAAGGGTGAATGACAAAAATTGAGTAACCCGGTAAGTAAACTAAACGCATTAAAGCAAAAGTAAAAATAAAATAACAAAGGTGAGCTAACCCAAACGATTTATTATTCGTTTTTTAAACTAAAAGGTAATAATATAGTTAGAAGGTTCGGTTTATCGTTTTGACCCTTATTTTTTGTTATTTATTTTTACTTAACGGTTCAGGCAAAAAGTTGTAGGGTTCACCCTTCCTGCTGCTAAGACAATGAAACAATCATTACGAATGATGAACTAAATTCTATGGATGTTATTGCGCAACAACTGCACCAGTACCTCTTCCGGATGAACATAATTCAAATAGTGAAATAACGACACCAGTTGAAACTGTTCCCATACTGTAACCATTTCAAACTTTGTATATATCTTTATGTTGTTTGTAATGTTAAATCCATTTGACCAAATTGTTTTATATACAAAACTTGTCAAAAAAGATATGCTATTGATTCACTCATTTATGCGCTATTTACTTAACAACAAAAGCCACTATGCTACAATTTCGCCAGGTCAAACTACATTGGCTACCAGGTAGTGTACTATGAATTAGGCAAAGAAACTGTTATGATGATCTTGAAGACTTCTATCCAGTCCTTTGTCTTTCGCGGACCAATTGTAAATTGTAGCAATTTTGTCAAAATCATTCTGTATGTGACAGTAAAACAGAGCTTAATGTCGCTTGAGAACTGTGGTGAATACGTTGTTTCTTGTACTAGACATTTTGTTATTTAAGTAGGAAAATAGTTAGCCAACTGGCGTTGTCACTTTGGGACTGGACTGGTCACAGAGCAACGACGGAGCGCAAACTACCTATATTAGTAATGAATATTTGACTTCAAACTCGACTGTACTGTGCTAACAATTTTGTCAGGTACAGGTCCATGTGCTATCAGGCAATTCATTTTAAAATGACCGAGGATAAAGGATATAATTAACGTTGCAATGTCTGTAATGTGTACAAAGTATTGATTTCTAACACTTCCACAAAAGCATATTGTATGCAACTAAGACAGCAGTTTTAAGTGCCGCGTGTCAAATAGATTTACCGATATTTTTGTTTCGCTTCACATATTATTTATCTAGCTTAAAAGTAGGACAGATGGAGAATAGATTTTTATAAGTTTTGATCTGATATTGAACTAAATGACACTGTAATGGTTGGAATTTGCATTTGTATTTTGGTTGATTGTTGATTGTCCTTTTCAACGACTTTTACCACCATGTAATTGAAGACTTTGTGAAGAAGCAACTTAACGTCTTGTCCAAGTGAATAAGAGTCAACATAACAAATATCCAGTCACATACCAAATAATAGCTTGAGCTCATTTCATTTCGTTCTTGCGTGATCTTAGATACTGTTTCAACATATTGTTACGTGTTTAGGCTCTTACAAAAAGTAACAAGAAAAGAGTGAAGACAACAAGCTTTGTAAAATTTAACAAAGAATTTATTTCCCTACAAAACCAAGGTAAAAATGAGAAAAGGAACTTACGGTTTTACGAATCAAATCCAAAATTAATCCAAGAATTAAAAAATAGAAGTCTTATTATTAAAAAGTCCTAAATGAACCTGAGTTCGAGTCCCTATGAAATTCAAAACAGAAGACGATGACGTCTGTTGTAACCTTCAAAGTGCTGTTGTGTCAACAGTTCCTTGCTGAATCACAGAAAATAATATTCCAGATTTGAATTCCGAATAAATTTCAATGAATGTCTTTGTCCAAGAAGTTTGTAGGAGCTCTAGTATTTCCAGGGAAAATAATCACTTCAAATTCAATACAATAAAAATTCAACTCAAACTGGTCACAACAAAACACCTTTAACTGTCAATGGTTTGGAGCCCCGAATGAACAAATTCTATCAACCGACAACAGTTGTACACTAATTTAAGACACAAAACAGATTCCCGTATGAAGGTCACATGGGCACCCTTCCAGGACAAAATAGAAGCTTTTTACATGCCTAACATCGCGTACTCCCAGCACGGCCTTAACTGAAATCAATGGTTCTTACTTAAGGAAAGAATTTTAAAAAATCAAGGTCAGGAACTAGATACAGTGTTTCTATTATCAGGTCAAACAGAATTGAACTGAATTTCTGAAAAAAATGTCAAATCCAGTAAACAAAGTTACCGTATAATAGCATGTAATGGAATTAAAAACTTTTTAAATCTAACAAATAAATAATTAAATTACATATGCATAACAATATTGTTTCCTTTCCAAAAGTTCAGGTTAGTATTGCCTAAATCGATATAAACGTTTCCAAATTGCCTACTTATAGTTTAGATATTTTGTAATCAAAATTTAAAAAAAAATTAAATCACCAAACTTGTTATTTATAAAGAAAAACTCCCTTACCGAATCAAAATATTTACTGTATAATTCTTAATCCATGCATTAAAGGATTTCCAGACATCTTCAATAACTGGACAATCATTAAATAGGTGTTCCATATTTTCAACTTCTTATTTACAAAAGTACAATGAAATTAATTGTTTACAAAAACTGATTTGCTATAATAATGATGTTCATAGCTTTCAACGTAAAGGCAATTAAGTTTGTATGTTCGGTGTATTTCTTTGCTAAAGCTTTAGATTACCTCTAATTGTGATCACTTACCTACCACCTTGATTGTCTTGATCATGCCTCGTGTTTTCCATACGTATTTTTGTTCTACTTTAATCTTTATATAGAGATTTTAAATTCTGTTTTTGTTAAGAGTAAGCTTTCTTCTGTTAATTAATTATTTGTCTTTTCCAGTGACCAATTATTTTGGAAATGATGTAGAAATATGCAAACACGAAATTATTATTTCTTCTGAAAATTTGTTCATTCCATTCCAAATGACATTTGGTTTTAATACACTACAACGTAAGCGAGAGATGGACGTAAGTATTTCGATAGTAGACCTAAAAGGAGAGCCATATCATGAAATTTAGTTGGCTAAATAAAGAGAGGGACTTCAAGATATACAGCATGTGCGGAGAAGAAATTGAAATAACTGAGTTTAATGATTATAGGTTACTGCATTTGTATGGGACATAATCATATATCGTTCATACTTGTGTATTAATCTTGTATTTTTGATAACCTTTGTGACAGTTTTATACATTGCTCATATTTATGTATACATTCTCTACATTGATCATCCACGATAATAGTTATAGGTTACTGCATTTGTATGGGAAAATATGAACGAGTTTTTTTCGGAAGGATACTGCAAGACCTTGGGAGTGCAGCATATCCATCCGACAAAGCGAGTTCATATTTTCCCATACAAATGCAGTAACCTTTTTATTATATATTCATTTTTTTATTCTAGCAAAGGGGCTTCATTATATATAAAAAATACACTAGAAGAAACAAAATAAATTAAATTTATGCTGTATTCCAAACTAAATAGACAAGCCCAGATTCATCAGTATATAATAACAATATTAATGCGCTCATAACACCCCAGCTAAATTTAAACAAAGTCGCGCCCTATATATCACGTTTGAAAGAAACTGTCGTTTTGGTCTACTTAAAATTGAAATTTAGAGTCTATTGTGAATGAATGCACTTTGCAACAATTTTTCCATTTGGTCTTGAATGAATGGATTTTGGTATTTTTTCGATTCTACTATAGTTCGTGATTATGGACTGGATTTATCTGTGTCAATTCTACATGAAGTACATCTGATTTGAACAGCGAGGGAGGCGTCATGACTCATCTGTACGTGTGTTTCTGTTCTGTCATTGAATGTTTGGAATCATAATGTGGGAAAAATATTTATAGGTTACTGCATTTGTATGGGAAAATATGAACGAGTGTTTCGGATGGAAATACTGCACGACCTTGGGAGTGCAGTATATCCATCCGACAAAACGAGTTCATATTTTCCCATACATATGCAGTAACCTTTATATTATAAAGAAAATGGCGTTTCAGTCTATTTAAAATTGAAATTTGGAGTCATATTATGAATGAATGCTCATTACAACAACTTTTCCATTTATCTGGAATGAATAGATTTTGGTATTTTTGTCGACTTTACGAAATTTCGCGATTATGGACTGGATTTATCTGTGCCAATTCTACATGAAGTACATCGGATTTCAGCAGCGTGTTGATATTTGCAAGTGTGTTTCTTTTCTGTCATTGATTGTTTGAAATCATAATGTGGGAAAAATATGATGTCTTTCAATTGCAATTGTCAAAAAGACGCTATGGAATATTATGTTTATTTCATTTTGAGTGCAGTAAGAAGGATGTTATTGTACTTGGAATATAGGCGAAATCACAGTACAATTTCGAAATATGTAATCAAGCTTGAGAACCCATCACATGGCTCATGTAATTCGGATTTGCAGAACTAAGAAGGTACATTTTGAGGAAATTCACGATGTAAAACTGTAAGTATAATTTTGCCATTCTTATTACCAGCTAAAGAAGACATTTTATGCCTTGTCACTAGCATGTTATTTGTAAGGACCCTGTCTTGTGTCTACAGCTAGCCTAAATCCGAAACATTGTATCAAAAAAGTTAACGCGGAATGTGGCAAAGCAGCTGGTATGTGGCAGTCCACGAAACATCTGCTTTAGTTCATTCAGAAACAAATTTAATCAACCAAAACGTAAAGCGTCTACTACGAGAGTGTACATGATTTGTTTACAAAATAGTTCCTAATACATTATTGGGCACACGTGAGTTCAATATGAAGACGGGCGTGAGTGCAATATCGTAAAATATTGCACGATTCTGACAATGTAAAGTTAACGGAGAAAAAATGAGCATATAATAAGAACTGTTTCAGTTGTAATTATCAAAACGATGCTATGGAATATAATGTTCATTTCATTTTGAGTGCGGTAAGGAGGATGTTATTGCACTTGGAATGTAGTCGAATTACAGTAGAATTTCTAAATGTGTAATCAAGTTTTAGAACCGATGACATAGCTCATGTAATTCGGATTGGCGGAACTAAGAAAGTACATTTTGAGGAAATTCTGGATGTAAAACTGTAAGTATATGTTGCCATTCTTATTTCCAGCAAATGACACGTTTATGCCTTGTCAATCGCATGCTTGTTGTAGGGACCCAAGCAATGTTATGACCTGTATGGCGTCTATCGCTAGCCTAAATCCGAAACATTGTATCGAAAAAGTTAACGCGGAATATTGCAAAGCAGCTGGTAGGTGGCAGTCCACGAAACAGCCCCTTTAGTTCATTCAGAAGCAAATTTAATCCACCAAAACCTAAAGCGTCTACTAATTGAGAGTATATTATTTGTTTACAAAGTAGTACCTAATACAATATACTACTATTGGGCACACGTGTCGTACATGTGCGTGCAATATGAAGGTGTTCAATATCGTAAAATATTACAACATTCTGACAATATAAAGTTAACGGAGACGAAAACGTGCATATAATAAATGTGATTATTACAGCAGGAACATGAGTAATAATAGGGGTTACCGTAGCGTCAATGGGAATTAGCATTACAGACCCCCCCCTGGGCCTGTATAGCGTCAAGAAATAAAAGCACACCCTGGGTCCGTATAGCGTCAATGGAAATTGTGTAGAGTGACTAGCACACCCTGGGGCTGTATAGCGTCAATGGAAATTTTGTATAGCGACTAGTATACCCTGGGTCTGTATA
>JAECUM010050999.1:0-33579 GCA_016617855.1 Megalonaias nervosa | reverse complement strand
TATATATATATTTATTTATTTATTTATTTGTTCAGTTTTTCAGTTTTTATTCCCATTGAGATAATATGTTTCAGTCATTCATGCTTTCTGCCAATATTTATTTTTTAATGTTATGACCTTTTTTAATCGCAGGGCAAGATGATCGAGGGTTGGTGGCCTTCTTCGCTCAATTATCGGATTCATTAACCGGTCTTGGAATGAACCAAATTATTCACTTTGACTACGTTGTCACCAACATTGGTGGAGGATACTACCCACACTTGGGGATATTCATCGCCCCTGTCAAAGGACTGTATGTTTTCCATGTACGGGCCATGGTAGGATCCGGAATGAGACAATGTTTAACAATAGTTAAGGACGGTTCCTGGACGCAACCATTATACCCTGATGCTTCTGGGAATCAGCACTTTGTTATTGATAGCGTGACAATTGTTCTGGAAGTAAACAAGGGCAGTGCAGTATGGGTGCGTGCAGAATCTGGTTCTGGCTATCTTCACGGAAATAAATACAGTATTTTTTTCAGGCTGGCTCCTCAGTCCATTGTAAAAGTCCATTAATAAGAATTGAATAGTTTAATGTTGTTGTGTACGTTCACTTGAATAGAGTGCTCCTTCTGAAAGAAGAAATTAGTAAAAACTTATGGACCCATGAATAATAGTCTATGAATAAAGGTCTCCATTTACATTATCTTTGTTTGGTTATTTAGGACCACATTGAATGGAGCCTATTAATTTTGGAGTGATAAGACCGAAAGCGAAGGTCGCTGACATAAGAGGAATCGTTTATGTACATTAGTTCAACATCATTGACCTAACCCGAACTCTGGGAATCGAGAGGTGAAGAACTCTATCGTGTATGAGGTCAAAATAAATATAGTCATGGTCACTCCGACTAAAACAAGAAAAATGGTTTCTGCGCAAAACATCAGTAAGGTACTTAGAAAACTACTAAACATGGGTTAGGCGTATTGTGTGCCATTCGTAGACTGATTTAGTACTTATCATAAATGGTCTCTGTGGCACTTACATGATCACACTCTTGGTTCATTTACTGCTTTGTCTTTGAAACGTTCCTCGGAGATTGCTGCTAGGACAAGTTTCAGCTTTCTGTGTCATCATTTAAAGCAATTACGACCGCTGATTGTCTCACTATCTTACAATTATACATAATAACTTTACCAGAAATGTTAGATTATAATAAACGTGTACATGCAGCTATCTGTTGATAATGCTTTGAATGGCTTAAATGTCTACCGTTCTGCATAATCATTTTCAGGTTCTGTTTTTCCTGAATGCCAATCCTCCAAAACTTTGGTTTCAGCAGCATACCTTTACAAAAAAATTTTAAATTTTAATCTGATTTAGCATTAAATTATTAATAAGATTGATTCCTCTCATTATCACTTATAAATATTCACACAAATTGCCTCTGATTGTCCATTACTATAAGCTTGGTGAGAGTCCACAACATGACATTGATAAGGACACAATTAATACAACGTGTAGCCCTATACATAAATTTGTTTTTGCACTTTTTTTAAAATACTTTTCCGTCCTTAGCTAATCGATCGAATGATCACTGTTTCTGCAGATGCTATATTTTCTTAATCAGAAGCAGCATTTCAGAGAGGCGAAAAGTAGAGGCCTTGAAAGATCTGGACTTATTTTAGCGCAGTTCTAGATAATAAAGTGCAGAATATGTTCGACAAAACTGCTCAGGACTACTATACAATTGGTTTGGCCTCCTTACAGCAAATTATCTCGCAACACGATTTGAGCAGCATTTGCCCACAATAATACCAACAGTTTTTCTGTTTCATAGGCAAATCGTCGGCAGTAACATTAACATTGACTTTTTCCTACTTCTATATAGTTATAAAATTCACCATGTCTGATGTTTTGCTGTCACATTTGTCTGCGTAAATTGCGTGATTTTGTGAATAAGTGAGATCATGGAGCAAAGCATCCAAAGCAAAGTACAGGTTTCGGGGATGATCTTTCGAACTAAGAACTGTCAGGTTTATCCAAAATATTTCACTACATTTTTCTCTTGTTCATATAGACATATTGAGAGATCGGGCTAAAATATATTTCTTAACTGGACGAAAAACATATGCTGATCAAAAGTTCAAGAAAAAATTAGGAAAGAGGTAACATTGTAGATGTCAATATCTACTTGGATAATAATAATGTTAAACATATAATCTAGATGCGCAAGTTGAATTAAGGAAAGGACTATGTAAATATGGCCGCTGGAAAATCACGTGATAGGAATTTCCGGAAATTCTGGGGAATTACGTAATAGAAACTTCTAGAAAATCACGTGATTTGAATTTCCGCGTGGGCGTTTATAACAGGATAAAAAGCAGACAGAGTTTTCACTAGTGGCCACATTCCACTGGAAGCATGAAGATAAGTGAGACATTTTCTTTGCATGACAGATTGGGAGAGAGGTCCTTTGTTTTAACAAGAAAAAAAGTATTTATTATTTAGTTCAGATTTTCAGAGGTAAATGTTACTCAATATAATCTTAAAGAACTTCGTCTCCAATTTTCAAATTTTCAATGGTAGCTATTAAAAATAAGTTGTCATCATGTTTATACAAATGAAATTTAATTTTTCCGCCTACTTTTCGATGACATTCAAATAGCTCTTTCATTGCTATCCTTGTGAGAACATACTTGCCATCTTTTTCAAAAATCTTCGACTGATTTAAGTCGATATTAATTTTGTGTACTTTTCTTGACTAATTGATTAAGATAAAGATTACTATATTTTTGTCCGAGATTGTCTCATAATTTTTCAAGATAATCAAAATATTTACTGTTGTCCGATTTAATTAAGGAAAGTTTTATTTTATCAAATTTTCTAAAACAAATACCTGAAATTTCATCATTAAATTCAAACTGTAGTTGTTGGCCATTAACCATCAACCGCTTAATTTTGCTATTAACTCCATCAGCTAATGTTAAATTTTAAGAACATTATTTCTAAAGTTTAGACAAAATTAATTAAAGATGTCATTGCTTGTACTGAAGTAGTGTCCAATAGCTAGGGCATTTAACTCATCCTCACAGTAACGTTTGTCATCAAAATTACTTAATCCACGTTTTATAATTGTATCTGTTTCAAGTTTGTGATGATTTGTTCTAATAACATTTGCTTTAATAAAGCTGACATTATTGTTTAGCGCTGCTTTAAAATCATCAAATTTCATATATTTTGTTTACATACCCACAAGGAATACCTTTTGCTTTTTTGTCAGTTTATCGTCATCTAAAATTACGGCGTACATTTTACTTCTCAGTCCGACAAATTCCTTAACTGGCACAAACATAAATTCATCTTTCATCTTTGCCAATAACTTTTTGATTTGTATCATCATGAAATCCGCTACTTTTTGGATAATCTGATAAATCAAATAGGTCACGGTGTACATAAATATCCTGCTATATATCTCCACATTTTATATTATAAACTAGTGAATCTGTATCAGTAAATAACAACTCCGAATCTAGCCAGACTCTCTTAACAAACCCGTAGTGAAATTCGTACATCAGCCACTTCGATATGTCCGACACCGACGCACCAACATAAATTGGTTTATTTAACTTTAAATTTGTCTTTCGTCGTTGTATTGCAACAAGATTTTCATTAAATATTTTCATACTGACAAAACCGCCATCGTTAACTAATTTATTCCTGCGATTTATGTCATTTACTAGCTCGATGTTTACTCGTTTTCTAATATTTCCCATTGTCTTACCGAACACAGAATTGTTCATTAACTTGAAAAAGTTTTTTTGTTCCAAATTCAGTCTTAGCAGTGGCACGACGCTTGGTATTTAAACTGATATAGTCCGCTATTGACCTCGACTGATTAAATTTTAACACACGATGAACCTTTCTCAGGATTAGTCCAGCATCTACTGCTTGTTTTATGTTTCTATAGTGCATTACGTAATTTCTTTTATTTAGCAAATTTAAAACTATCTTATTAACAATCGAATTTTTTGCTGTTGTCGATGCCTGTTGTTCAGATGATAATAAACTATAGTCTATTATCATAGACGTTGCACAAGACGGATAGTCGTTATGCAGGCTGTGAAGTGACTCAGGATAATCGAGATCAACCTCAGCAAAATAACTAACATTTTCTGGTAAGTCTTTTTCTGATTCTTTAAGAAATTGATCTGGAGTTATCCAGTGAAATCCACTGCACGGCATTGGCTCTGACATTGCCCACCATACAAATTATTATCGTCGAAATAAATAATATAATCTGATGGTTTATCGGGATTATAATTTTTCAGATATTTATTATTAGCTACCGCATATTTATTTGTTATAACTCTAATTCCGCCTCTGATACTTTTTTCAATAAAATTAAACATATCAACATCTGTCAGGAGATCTAATTCTATCTTACATGTTTTTAGCAGAGCATCCCACGACAGTCCCGGGGCGGAATAATACCAACAAGGATCCAATCCATTAACTCGGCGGAAACTTTCGAAAACATCTGCAAGTAATAATACATCTGTTTTCAAAAATAAATCATGATAATCACCGAGAGTCCTGCAGTTAAATTTATTCCAAATTTCTTGTGCTTAACTATATTCACCATCTGATACACCTTCACCTTTCAGCTGCGGGTAAAATTTATTCTTGCCGGGGAGAGAAGTTTCATCAAATCTGCTCCAGTCGTCGAGGTATTCGTATGGAAAGACACCTTTTCTTGTCAGATCGATGTAGTTTTCACCAAAGCAACTCCGAATCTGGTTAAAACTGCTGCAACCTTTTACAAGCTCGTCCAGTGGTGCTGCCATAAATTGCAGACTTTCGATGAAACGTAATTGCCAAACGTGACTGACATAGTTTTCAAAATTGTTTGGGATACATTTCATAATGATTAGTTTAGAGTTGACTTCGTCGTTGCCAAAAGCCTCTACAATGATATAACTATCGTAACCACGAAAGTTATGCAAGACGACAGGAATAAAATCTGGCGAATGAAATTTTAGGTTACAGTTATTATGACAAATAATTGCATTATCAAAATCAAGTTGTTGTTTGGATGTTATTTTCATTGGAGCTGTTTTGAATAACCTGTTGGAAATTTTATTAACTTCGTCTATTAAATTTTTTAGCAACTATATGGCCGGACTTTCAGATTCGCCATTGCTACATCTATATAACTTTAATGGAGCAGACATTTTATCATTAGCGCAACAAATTACTTTATAAGCTGCTCCGCAAGGAACATGTTGTATTTTTCTTGTACTCGATTTATTTGGATTATTTTCTGCGCCAGCCACAGGAACAAGCAGACACTCAAAATCAGCATAAATAACAAACGGAATACTTAGCTTATGGTCATAATTTTTAAATTTTAATACTTTTTCATTCTCTGTTGGCATGGTTATTTTTGAAAGTTAGTACAGTATTTGAGATGATCTTGTAACTTTTCAGGTTTAGAAAAACCTTTTAAACATCTGAAACAGAAATATTTTTTTCCATGGTGCTTATTATATTGTCTGCCAACTAACCCGTTAAAGTTTTTTATCCAACAGTAATGTCTCTTATAAAGTAATAAATTTATTGCATTTTGCGTAGCATTTTCTGAAATATATCTCGGGTAAACATTTTCTTTCTCATCTAGTCCGAAAATATTTACTGAAATATCGTTTTGGTTTTCAAACTTTGGTATCTGATTTTCTGCCACTGGAAACGTTATTCCGTCAAAATTGAGTTCTTTTCGGTACGGCAAATACTTTTCAACTTGGTTGGAGTTACAACTTTGAGGATGTCTAGCAGATAAAATTGCCCAACGAAAACATTCGTTGTCGCTGTTTTTGACATTTATACAACATTTTTTGTTTTAATTTTTTGAGGGAGCTCAACATAAGAACTACCGCGAAGTACGTTATATTTCATTGTGTGAAATAAAACCTCCGTAATTGTCTCAAATTTCCAACCTGATCCTGATGCGGTAAATTCCTCCATCTTTTTCCGAATTTCCTGGTGTATTTCATCAGCAAATGCGGCAATATTTGTTCCAGTTAATATTTTTCGTGATTTAGCTGTTAAATATGGCTCGGCAATTTCGCTGTCGAAATTTGTATTTTCAAAAATTATATCAAGGACATCTTTTTCGATTGCACATAACTTTGATAAAATAACATGATACTGAACAATTAGTTTGATACTTTTGTGAACTGCAGGTTCTTGCGTTACAATCGGATGAAGAAGATGAAATAAATTTGTGGAGTTAAAATTTGCCAAAACATTTTGATTATCAAATTTATAAATTTTATCGTAGCCAGAAATGCTGTAGCAATTTTTTTTTTTTTTTTTGCTTTCATAAAGCTCTTCTTGGCAATATCTCGCAATTTTAACATTATATTATATAATATTTTATATCTCTAATTGTTTTTTTCAATTTATGTTTCAGTTAGAGATATAAATTTCTTATAGTATAATGTCAAAAAATATGACAGCAGATTATCACGTACACTCCAAGTATAACTTATATGCTGGAAATTTGTTAGGTTCAGTGATTTGGGTCAGATGCAGACGACCTTTCGGAAAAGCAACTCAAACTGCAATTAAAATCTCAGTAAAGGTAGATAATGCGGAACGTGTTGAAATGTTTAGAAAAGATTTTATTTACACGCGGCTCTGCGGAGATACTCCAGCTGGACAGCGAGTTTACAAAGTAAACGGATCAATAAACGATGACAATATTGAAAATTTATCATCGCAAGATTCATTTCAACAGCATCCTGTGTTTGATTTGTATGAAGCTAACGATCCCGGTATTATACGAAATAAACAAACAGAAAAGGTTGTTGCAAGTTTGCAAAATGCTGGTTATTTACATATAGTAGTTCGTAGAATAATAACTGATAGAGTTGGTTATCTATCACATCGTTTTGTTTACGAAACGTTTAACAGCACTATTCCAAATGATTTGGTTATCGATCATGTAAATGGCATTAAAACAGATAATAGGATTGAAAATTTAGATTTAGTTACATCTCGAGAATATAATAAACGAGGAGCTGGTTCTGATGGTTCCAATTTTAAAAACCCAAAACCAGTTGTTTTGATAACTCTCGAAACTGGAGAAAAAATG
Source organism: Megalonaias nervosa (assembly GCA_016617855.1). NCBI lineage: Eukaryota > Metazoa > Mollusca > Bivalvia > Unionida > Unionidae > Megalonaias > Megalonaias nervosa. Next base: position 26,442 of record JAECUM010050999.1, on the reverse strand, counting down.
AAATTTAAATCAATTTATTCTGCTGGAAAATATCATAAAATTAATCTTCGTGCGGTAAAATTTGTAGCTGACGGCAAAACTAAATCGACAACTTCAACATTAACCTTTCAAAGGTTTATTTTCAAATATGTTTCTTAATTATATTTTCTATCTCTGTCTTAGTAAGACAGTTATGTGCAAACATTAAAATATCATCTTTATCAAATTTTAGTGTTATAAATGCATTATTATCAAGTTTATTTTTTTCTGCTGCTGTTAGCAATATTTTATTAGAATCACCCTGCATCACAATAACGTCAACGGAAGTATTATGTCCCGATAGACTTTTTCGAAGTGCCCCGGCTAGTTCATTGTAATTTAATATGTTAACTTTCTGATGATATTTTATTTCATTGTTCATTATTTTATAATTAGATAAAAATATATTATAATATGAACTTGATAAAGAGACTTGCTGATATATATTCTGACGATAAAATCGCCAACGACAAAGTCGTTGACGACAATTTTACAGCGAAATATAGCAATGTTGATAAATCTGTTGGTTATAGCGAGGATGACATTTTACGCAACAGTGAAGACGAGGACTAGATCGTGGATACTGTTGACAAAAGAATTACAGCAGACCGACAACTGGACGATATAATGTCAAATATCATATCGCTAAAGAAATAATACAATTTAATTTTACTGTTGCCAAGCAATAAATATTTTGGCAACTTATAAAACCTTTTCTTGGTATAAAAATAACTGGGAAACAGAGGAGCATAAAATATGATTTTATTTTTGTTAAAATATTCAATTTAATGCCAGTCGATAATGAAATAAAATTATATTTAATTTCTTTATGTCGGCCGGTCAAATGTAAATCTGTACTGATGAAGTACGAACAAATATTTATTTCAAAATCGACCGAGTTGGTACCCAGCTATTAAATTTATCGCTATATCGGCGCCATTTTACTAAACTTTTGTTGCCGCGCTTCCTGATAACTTTTTCAATGACAAAGATATCTTGTTCTGTTTTCTGATGTTCTTGTTAATAAAAACTGACAGTCATGGGCTCACCTAATAAATCTTTTAGCGCATAAGTCACTGGTATTGTTAAAAGTACTTTATCAGCACAAATACTTCCTCGCTCCAGTTTGGAGTAAATCCCTTCTCGAACACCTTTATCGTCAGAGAAATTCTAACTTTATCACCAACTTTAAATATATTTCGGCGATACATGTTTTCATTTGCTAGTATCGGATATTTAATTGCGTCGTTTGGCGACATTTTTTATTGATCTATGTTTCGTGTTATTATATTTATCAACAATCTGCTGTAGATTGTCAATATATCTATTAGTACTTTTAGCTGACAAATATTTATGTATCAGCTCGTTTAGCGTTCGATTAAATAGCTCGACTATAACGCTCTTACCTTTATTTCCAGTGACATATTTTTTTATGTTATTTTGTTCCAAAAACTACTCAAATTTTTTATTAAAAAATTCTGCTCCGTGATCGGTCAAGATTCTGTTTGGTTTTCTTTCTGGACTTGTTATTACCTGCGCTAGCGCATCAGTTATCGATGTTCCTGTTTTATCTGACACAGGTACACTAAACGCGTATTTGCTAAAACAATCTACAACATTAAAAAGATATTTTTTGTTATAGTTAAATTGAGCAAGATTTGGAACATCAACTAAATCTATCGCCCAGATATCATCTACAGAACTTGCGACAACTTTACATCGCGGAAACCTGTTTTTAGGTTTGTGTAGCTCTGATGCAAGATCATCACACCTACCGAGACCTATTTTATATTTTGCTCTAATAAATCCCTGTACCAGCTTTCTATCGATTCGTTCCCGCATATTCACAGGTTTCATATCACGAAGTTCGTCTAGCATTACTTTATCACAGTCAAACCCCGAGGGGGTTAACGGGAATTTAACATAGGAAAATTGAAAAACCGATTTTTTGCTAGTTTTTGTCCAATTTTTTTTTTCTTCGCAATGTTTGGAATTCTTCATAGATTTTAGGCAAAAAGCCCTTGTAAAATCCGGTAAAAACCAAGAAAAAAAAATCGATTTTCCAATTTTCGTATCTTCCCGTTAACCCCCTCAGGGTTTGACCCTAAAAAAACCCCCAAGAAATTTGACCAAAAGACATGTAAAAAAACAGGCAAAATGATCGACAAAACGTTAAAATTTGACCCAAAAAAATTTTTCAGAAATATATTTCAAATTTATAAATTTTTTCAGATTTTATAAATATTGTTTTCAGAATAACTTTCAGTCGTCTACTTCTTAGGGAATACACTGGCATCCAGATCCGGATAATTTCTTTAAAAACATACGTTTTATTTTTCTGCAGATGGTGCAAATACTTTTCAGCATCACCCTATTGTTCTTTTTTTTTTTTTTGTTGTTTCATCGCTATTTTCTGTTTTCGTTTTACACTTGAGACAATATGTTAACATTTATATTTCTTGATTATATAATATTTCAATCTCATCATTGGCGTGGCAAGGTTACTTTTCAAACTGTAAAATAAATTTTAAAAATTATTATCCTGAGACATTTGTTTTATAAACATCACGCAATAATATCCACAAGCAGTTATTCCAATAGACTGAATTTGATTAGATGAGTAATTTATTACTTTATACCTGGACATGTATTTTTTCATTGCGTCACTTGGTGGAAGTCCGAACGAGTCAAAATAATTGTTACCGTAGACTGCTACCCAATGTGTTCCAGATCCGTCACCGAAATTCTGTATATTTCTTACACACGATCCCCAAACACCAGTTTGGCCGACATGGTCTAGTTCATCTTTAGAATAAACTCTGCGAAATCCGGGAACTGATTCTAACTTACCTAGTATATCAAAGTTACTTAACGCGGCCGAGTTCCTGGCAATGTTAATCCTCGGCCGATTCCCGGCAGATTTGGCAATAAACTTTCTTCTACTCCAGCCAGCAACGGTCCTATAAAACCGCCTTTTTTTGATCGCGTCTTTTTTTTTTTTTTTTTTTTTTTTGGCTGTCGTCTTTCTTTTCGTTGGCGTCTTTTTTCGTAAGTGCGCTGCACTGGGCATTATATTTTATTCTTAGACAAAACTTTTCTTTATTCCGTCACCAGAAACCGCCTTTTTTGTTGCGCCAGATACTGTGCCAGATGCTGCTGCTAATCTTAATGTACCAAGTAAGAGCTAAATTTTTGACATTAACGTTTTAGCCATCACAGATAATGTTGGCCCAAAGAAACCGCCATGTTTTGACATCGCAGTTATTTGTGACGTGCTTAGATTTAAAACAGAAGGTTTTCCGCGGTTATATTTATTCACCTGTTTTTTTGGTTAGCATTAATTTTGTTAAAATGCCGGCGACATTATTGCTGGCGACCTTTAATGAAACTGGCTTATTTTTTGCAACACCATTTCAAAGTTTTTTAACTTGACCATCCGTTAAATATATTTATTTTACAATATATTTTGTCATTATAAAACGATTACAGATTAAACTTGTACTGACATTTTACTTCCGACAGAGTCAATTGTTATAAATCTGTCGCTCATCACTAGTGCGTACACGTATAACTGTACTGCTGGAACTACTACGAGCGTCCAGGTAATTTCAATATCAGCTGTAGAATCGACAGCTCGAAAGTTGTGTTTGCTAACATAAAAATAAAATATCGGATAATGTGTACAAAACTCTTCGGTGGAAATTTGAGATCCGTCTATGACATCTTGATATTTTTGCACTGCGTCAAGCAGGTACATGTACGGTCTGGTTATGTTCTTATTAGCGTCATCTGCAAAATTACATTCTATCGCTCGTTCTAAATATTGCTTTGAATTTAGTCTAGCGTATATTCGTCTAACATCGGCATTATCAAATATTGCATTATTTTGTTGTTGATTACTACGTCGCGCTTGCTGCTGAAATACAACAAACAGTTGTCTAGGTAGTTGTTCACTTGATGTTGTTGTGACGTGCCATGTGTGGTATTTGGAACTGCTGTTTGATATATTTTGTGTTGCTGAAAATAAATTTTCTTTGTGTGTTTATCGAGTATCCTGTTTAATTCTGCTGTTTTTGTGATTGACGGCATTATTCGTGGCATCCACAGCGCAAGTTTGTTTATTATAAATTGCACATCAACTCCGCCAGCTCGAAGTATGCAGTCGCCCTGTTCTGCATGGTCCAGGATCAGAGTGTGTTTAACTCCACGAAATACCTTGTTGTAGTCCCTGCAAAAACCGAAGACTGCGCTTATCGGCAACATTATTGTAATTTGACGCGATTCTGCTGCAAGTGCCTTTCTCCTAGCAAAACCCTCATTGTAACGTATATTTCTCACGCTAATTACCCCGTTAACTAAATTTAACATTGCAACATCGTCAGCAGCTGCACCTGGTGCTGTTATACTAAGATTAGCACAGGCAAGACCAAGTAAATTTCTTACAGCGTCTGCATCAGCGGCTGCAGCTGGTGGGGTATACCAAAATTGGCAGCATTAGCAATTAGAAAATTTCTTACAATTACAACATCTGCAGCGGCATCAGCTCCATGCGCTAATGCTCCTCTCAAAAGAAATTCTCCAGATCCTGCTGCGCCAGTTCCAGTATCTTTAAACCACATCATGTTTGTTGCAGTTTATCTGGAATAATCATCTGAAAATGACATTAGATTGAAGATTGTGCTCGCAACTTGTAGATGACTTGAAATATCTTCGACAATTTGATTAGCCAGTTGATATCTAGCACTTTTAAATAAACTCCAGCCGTTGTTTATAAGAGATATTTCTGCATCAGCTGCAATTTCAGCAGGTGGATTAGCTACTGTCATAACCTGACCACGTACTGCCAATATTGCTTTGTGAGGCAGCAGAAATACATCTTCGTCTCGGGTATTAAATGTTCTAACACCAGCCTTATTTGGTTCATTAGAATTTTCATCGAGATATTCGTCGTATTCAAATTCCGTTACTTTATCGTCTGTGTCATAAGGTTCCGCTAAATCGAGATAATTTTTACCAGACATTATATTCTCTTGGTTACATAAAATTTCGTGCTGTTGCCTTCGATATTAATTTTTATATAATCTGCTCTCCTCGCCGTGATAGCTTTTTTGGTGTTGTTATCATTGCACGTTTAGTTTCCGCTGTTGGGGCGATTTCTGATATAACTCTCTTTATATCTGGTGTGTTTTTTTATTTTATCTGCTATTTTTTTTTCTTTTGCTCTCACCGCAGTTCCAGTTGCAGATACAGCCCCAGTTGCAAAAGCTTTTGATGCGTCAAGTGCAATTGGTGTAACTTTATTCGCTATTCCCGGGGCATTTTCAATAATTTTAGTAAATATATTTCCTAAAAATCCTCCAACTATTGTTCTTCGGTAGATCTTCTTCATTATATCAAGTATGTTGTATAAAATTACGTAGGTGCAGGTAATAAGTAACAACCTCGTTATTCAAATCTAGTTGTCGCCCAGATTGATCTGTCAGTTGCATGTTTATTTGTGTTATATGATTTTCAACATTTAGCGGATAATAAATAACTTGCCGTGGATTAATTTGCATTATTTATCCAGGTGGGACGTCTGGCGAAAAACTGTAGATGGTCTTTTCTTTAATGCCTTGAGCTGAGTAAGATCCAGCTGCAATAGAGCAATTTATTAATATTGTGTTTACGTCAATAATATTTACTGCCAGATCACCATCATATGTTGCAGTTTTTGTTATAGAAATATAATTTTCATGCGAAAATCCTATCAGTGATGCAATACTTGTTGATGATAAAAATTAACTATTAAATCACCTTTTAATGTCATTCCAGCGCGTAGCGTATTATATTTTGGTGTTTGCTCAAAATTGTCACCTGGACCTTTATTTTCCGTTATCAACTCTTTTATTATTTTATTTAGATCAGTGACATTATAAGCTCCTTGCGGAATTTGAATTGTAATCCACTGCATACCAGTTCTTGGAATAGCGAATGTAAATTCATCATTTACTCCAGTTTTTACGTTGGACATAGACTGCCAGCACGTACATAAAATTAGTCCAATTTTATATTGTTTTTCAGGATCTAGTTGTATTGCCGAAATATAATGTATTGAAAAATTTGCGGACACACTAGAGTCGAGTAGTCTTTGTTCAAGTGCAAGTTTATTATTCAACAGCCGTTTTAGTTCAGCTTGTCTAGCAGCGGGATTATCAACATGTTTTACAAGGTCTCTAGCTAAATTAAATTTTTCTTCATCAGATCTTCTGACAATTTTTTCAGCAGCTGCTTCTTGTTGTTCTTTAACAAGTCCAATTAAACCTTTATCCTGTAGTTGTTTAACTTCTTCATCTAATAATAGCCCAGATTCAGGTTGTTTTCCAAGTATCGCCTCAGTAACCGGTTTGAGAGTTGTAGCTGCTGCTTCTGCGGCAACTACTTCACCACGTCGGGCTTGCTGTACTTGTTGCTTAAATTCTGCTTGAGATTGAGCAAGTTTTTAAAATCTTCTATATGTTTTCTGTACTTTGCGCGTTCATCCATTTTATATCAAAGATGTTTGATAAAACTTATTAGAGATTGGTGTTAATACAACATCGAAACATTGTTTTTGGATCACGTGTAAGTTTATCAAACAGGAAAATGTTATATTTATCTTTTGTTGCCTTATGATATAATTCGATAAATTTATCTTTTGTTACATCACCGCACTGTTCGTTTGCAATATTTCTAACGTCAACGTTGTCAAGTCCTGGAAATAATATGAAGCAACCAGTATTTCGCCGAATAAATCTGTCAACGTTATTCAAACCTTGGGCCAAATAAACAGAATTACATTTTTTATTACGTGACAGTGAAAAATATGATCTTATTTTATTCATCTCCGTATTGTTTAGCGGAATATCATCAAAAACAACTATCTTATGCTCGTCCGAGTCGATGTCACTAACTGGAAGAAGTTCTTCTGGTTGTCTGATAATAAAAAAATCTTCACCAGCCTCAAGATCATCACGAAGTTTGTTATTGTATTCGCTCAATAATTCGTATTTGTCCTGTTGTGGATTAATTGTGTAAATATAAAATCGATCGTAGTTAAAATTATCAACCAGCAGTAAATTCATAAGCAAATTTGTTTTTTCCTGATCCTGTGCGGCCAACATTAAGATAATGACAATCTGGAAGTTCATTGTTGTGCTGATGTTTCAGACGTCTGTGTGTATCAAAATTTAATATCGACGATTTTGCCATTGTTGTTATACAATTTTATGTTATATAATTTACATATAAAAAACTGTTAGACAATAAATAAATAATGAGCTATTATACAAAATTTGGAACAACATTAGGAGATTCGCCAGAGATTATAACTACAGACGGCAATATTGATTTATCTGGTTACCTAAAAGAAACTGGCGATACAAAGACAGGAAACCTGTCTATGTCAAATCAACGAGTACTTGGTTTAGAAACGGCGTATCCACCACCAAGGGTTGACATTACACAAGCTGTTAGTTATGCACAACTTAAATTTGTCGACGACGACAAGTTGTCATTGACAGGAGGAACTTTAAGCGGTAACTTAGATATGTCAGGAAAAACAATAATAAATTTGGAGACCGGATATCCGCCGGCAAACTTAAATCAAACCTAAGCGGTAAGTTATTTGCAGTTGAAGTATGTGGATAATAACAAACTTGCTAAAATCGGTGGAACGGATACAGGTAATATTAATATGTCAGGTCGACGAGTGTTAGGTTTAGAAACTGTATCCGCCAGCAGATTTCACACAAGCGGTAAAATCTGTTGACGACAATAAACTTAACATAGCCGGCGGCACAAAGATAGGTAACTTAGATATGTCAGGAAAAAAAAAACTGGATTACCGAGAACCTCACCACCAGCTAGTGAAACTGATGCTATTAGTTATGCTCAGTTAAAAGGAGCGCCAAACCCGTATTTGGGACAATCCGGTGTACCAATGACAAGTAATATAAACATGAAAAGCAACAAAATAACTGCGACATATGTTCCAGTTAATCCTAATGATCTAACAAATAAAGCGTATGTTGATAGTGTATCTAGTGGTGGTATAAAACGAACCAAAAACAATGTTGGATATATTCCAACACTTTTTAAAGCAACTAACAACCGAGTTGGGTTGATGAAAGATCATCATCGTATTATCCTGAAAATTATCCTCATCACACTTTCTCTGATAGACACGAGTGGACGACAAACGGAGAAGTTGAAAATTTTTGGATTAAAATTAAATGTCCTACTGCAGTTGCTACTTGGCAATTTCATTTGCGCGGTCGATTAAACTCTAGTGTTGGTCAAATTTATAAGTGGTGGTTTGAAGGATCAAACGATGATATCAGCTGGACAACATTGTATAGTACAACAAATACGCATATTACAACAACACAATATTTAACAATTCAGACAGAAAAAACTGTTAACAAGTACTTGTATTTTCTATTTTATGTTGTCGCTGCTGAATATCCGTTTCCAGGACTGACAGCATTTCAAATATACACGCTCGATGATCAAATTTAATCTATTGCTATAAAATAATGTCAGAACCGTCAATTATAACTGTTGCTAGAGAATTTTATGATAATATTTTTAACCCCACCAAAAAGGTTGGAGACGAATCACTAGCGGCACGTGTAATAAATACCAGAAAACTTTTCCAATTCCAAAGATAAACTCTCCATTGTCAGTAGAACAAACAATTTTATTCTTGTTATGCATACACCAGGACCACAACTAAAAAAGCAATAGAAAACTTTGATATTATAAGCAGATACTGTCAACCTGATGATTGTCTATAAGAACAAAAACAATTTGAAATCCTATTTAAAAAATATTGCTTGAGTTTGATTTCAACATTATATTTTTGATAATGCGATCAGGCTTATTAAAAGCACGAGTAGCGCAGGTGGAAAAACAAAGGAATATAACCATGATCGTCTCGACAAACTATCGGAATCTAGAATAATAGGAATAAGAAGAAACAGGAAGTTATGTAATAGTTTTTTTATAACCAGAAATTTTTAAGTATTTCGGTATGTACTACCACGACAAGGAAACCCTAATTAAAATCGTTACCATGACACCGGATACGGAGTTAATTATAAAAGCGTACTTAAACGCAATTTTGCCAATGATACGTAAAAAGACCCAGAATTTGATCCGATTATTGTTAACAGGTCGCTAAAAAACATTAAAAATTTTGACGATGAAATTAGTAATCTTAGTGATGATGAGAGAGAAAAGTTCCTTGAAGAAGTCGATCAAACAAGGTTGGAAGTAAAGTCTGATTCTTATTACGACATAGATGAAGAAGATGATATTCCATTTCCATCGATCCAGCGCTCTAGACAATTGTCATTACGAAATTATTACAATAAGGTCGAGAAAACACTTACATAGCCATACAAAAATTTATCGCGTCGCAAAGTCTTTCTTTTAAAAATTACTCCCGTTCTAATTTCAGGTGGGGGATTATTAATAAAAGAAGCACTCCAAAAATTATTGCTAGCAAATTTCGTGGTCGCATATGCAATTATCAGGCAATATATTGTTCTCAAAAGTTTTACATTTTATTAGTTGACGTTTAGTATTAGGGTATATTGATGAAACAGAAAGCGATTACAGTAATTTGGTGAATAAAATAGATTTGTATGAGCGTGAAGTAGGAGATATTTTTTGTTCATATGCTTGGTTAAAGAAAAATTAGGTACTAACAGATAAACGATATGATGATACTTCGTCAGATGTTTATGATAAATACAGAGATTTTATAGCTGATTCCAACAATAATAGATTTCGTGAGTTTCTTGATTCAACTGTTGGTACCAGAACTTTTGTTTTTGTATAAAATATTGTTAATGAAAAAACACTTCGTTGATTTCAGTCATATTTCAAAAGATATTCGAAAACAAGATGTTGACGGATGAATGCAATATTACAAATTTTATCATTAAAACCTCTGGTGTGTAAAATAATGTTATAAGTATTACAGTAGAATACTTCGAGCAATATCATATTTACCACTACTAATGACTGGCTCTGGCATAATCTCAAGCGGGGCATCATTAATTCCGTCTCTGTTAATTAGATCTGGTGTTGGTGTCTCTCTTTCAACAGCATGTAAAAAGTTGAACCAAGACTTGAGACAAAACGATTCTTGTAAAATAGCAATTATTACTTATAAAAAATTACTTGATCAGATACGATCTCATTTGCGATGAGTAAAATATGATATGGACGATTTAATACGCGAGTTCCGTATTATTGATAGTATGTTAACGGATAATTTACCGATATGAGTTATCAAGTATGAAAAAGATTATCATAAAATATGGTTACAGTTTGCTTTATAAATGATAATCTTTTGAAAAATCTGTTTGTTAGATGAAATCCAACATGTTTTCCTGAGGGCGGATAAAAAGACATTTTATATAATATGAGATAAAACTTAGAAATCCAAGAACCTCATCTTCTCTTACTACTATATAGCTACCGTTGAAAATTTGATAATTTAGCGAAGAAGTTCTTTAAGATTATATTGAGTAACATTTACCTCTGAAAATCTGAACGAAATAATATTTTTTTTCTTGTTAAAACAAAGGACCTATCTCTCAGTCTGTCATGCAATAAATTTTCAAGAAAATATCTCACTTACATTCATGCTTCCAGCGGAATGTGTCCACTAGTGAAAGATCTGTCTGCTTTTTATACTGTTATAAACGCCACGCGGAAATTCCAATCACGTGATTTTTCAGACGTTTCTATTACGTAATTCCCCAGAATCTTCCCAGGAAATTCCTATTACGTTACATGCAGACATAACTGTATAATCGATTGCGGTACACACAGCCTCTGTCTAGACAGCAAAAATCGATCCGTTGTACATATCTTCTTCAGGCAGAAACGTGCAAATTCTCACAGGATAGAGGCCGACTTGCAATGAAAGGTAAGCATATATATTTTGTCACCTTATCCTGATGTACAAAATGTCATCATAGGAACGTTTTGTATGAGGGAAGGGGGTGTAAAATCTAGAAGTCCCATTTTCCTTTACTACTACAGTAATAATATCAAAGAATTAGTAATAATTTGTGTTATCTGAGGTAAACAGACATGAGAAGAGAAAACATGTTATATTTTAGATATTCAAACATGTTTGATCTTCTTTCAATACTGTCTCAAATTTCCAGTGTGACCAATTCATTTTTAGATTTTCTTGTATCTTTGATTAATATTGGTCATGTATGAAAACAACGCTTGCATCTATCTAACATATATTTTGATGTTATAAACTACCCCATACCTTGGTGTATTAACACAGATTCCACAGCATAAAAGAAACATTTATTATTTATGTTTTTCATGTGTATACATATTTTTTCTTGTCAAACAAACAGTTGGTGCTTTGGATTATTTAGTGTCCAAATCATGTTTGTAACATTTCAAAAAATGTTTATATCATAGTTTACATTTTACTGCTGATTTGATCATAATGTTAATAAAACAAACTTAGAGTACTTTTTTTCCAAATGCTTCAAACGTTATCAAGAACATCTCGATACCAAACGAGGACTCTTCCTAACACATAGGGCAACACGTTTATATGATAGGCTCCTAAAAAACGTGGGCCGGATTTCCAAAGTTTACCAGAACGTGATCTTCTATCGGCAATGATCGGATCGCTTTTATGTCGGACATTTCGAATTTAATCAGACTGGCTTCTGTATAAATGTTTATGTTTTAAACTTCCACCTCTTAAGTTGATCGTTTCATAAAGTCTGATTATTAGGTCTGATTCACTTTTACACAACCAAATTATCGATTGTTCCTATTGATGATATTCTGCAAATATGGTTCAGTGTCGTTAAAAAGTTCATAAATATTTTAATCTTTACCATAAAATCTATACTCACTTAGTTACAATTAAGGAAGTCTCTAAGTGTTTTCGATGTAATTGTATTTTAATTTAATCCATTTATTCTCCTTAATTCTTGTATAGTGCGAAGGAGTATTTATGGAGTCTGTATTGTTTCTATTAAATATTTGGTTTCGTTTTGACATGAAAATTACTGAAATATTCACTTTGATTTATTGATTATTCTGAGTAATCTTCGATATATATTGCTTCTTTGTCTGTTTGTTGCGGATACCACTGCACTTTCCAGCTTGTCTATGACTGAGCTACCCGCTTCCAGACGTGCGGCCACCTCGAAAGATCTGATTTACCTCTTTTCTCACGTCAAACTGGACGGGTCCTTGTTTGTTGGTTTCTTACTACGCAGTAAGAAAGGTTGTCACTGCATCGCTTAAATTACACTGCTGCAGATAACCCCATTGACTCTCCTAGGTCGAAATGAAATAAGAGTAGTCAGATCAGCACTATCAACATCTACATACGTCGACAGTTCTATTTTAAGGTCCATCAAAACATGGGTTCTGACCATATGCCCACGTGTTCATTCAACCATATTACCTTCACAATCACAATGATTTGAAAAATATGGAACTTTTTGTTGCCAGTTATTTTATAGTAATATTTTATTCCTTTCATAAATATTTTACAATGAAAAGCATATTGGAACAAAATTACTATGTTTGGATGTCAAACTACATGTATTGGGACAGACCCAGAAACATTTTACACTGGTCTAAGCCTGTCAGAACCATGAATGTTTAGTGTGTATTCCATTTCTCCAAGTTTCACTCTGAGCAATATTCAGATCACAGTAGGATTCTAGCAGGTAAAAGTGATATTACAAACTATTACACACATCAAGACTTGACAGCATTTGCGAAGCGCACTTACATTTATCGTTATCGGCGTCCAACATTACCGAAGCCAAGAGTATTGTTTACGGAAGAATCGATAAAAGGTAACCGCAACACACACTTTACATGTGCACTTCTGCCACGATACATTCACAACTACAATGAATTGCATTCCGAAATATTGAAGTATTATATCCCATACCGTGAATGATTAGCATTAATATATCACGAAAGTGAACCGGCCCAAGCAAGTGTCATACATTGATGCAGAGCAAAACCACCTATGAGAAATCGTTTTGTCTTTTACTAGACTTTCATTGTCTGTAAATCGGCTACGCGGTTACTTATCTGTACTCGGAGCTGTCGGTGATTTCCCATTTCTCGAACTAGGCCATGCTAATTATTTTATCGTCAATTGCCACCTAATACAGTTTACTAATCGTGTTCAGACTACTTTGTGCTGCCGCAAGCAGTCAAATGAACATGTTTCCGTGAAAGTAATCGTATCGAAATTAATGTGTTAGCTCCACCAGAGACACCGATTAGTATCGATATAGCTCCAACAATAATTCCGATTGGTGTATCTATGATGGTTTTTGTGGTTGCGATTCCAGTTTTACCAAGATCAACAATCGTTGCTGCAGCAAGTTCACAAATAGCATTTACAGTAGTAAGGGAAGATGATGTTTTCAAACCAAAAAGGTTTCTTGACCAGAAAGTTACCTTCTCCGACAAATGTTTTTATATTACAAACTATTTTAGCATAATTAAGTTGTAACAAAAATATTTTGCCGGAGAAAGAACACCCTAGTCCAGAAACCTTTTGTGTTAAGACCCTCCCCATAATTTCATATTAAGCAGTAACATATAATGTAATGTCTTATTATCCGCCATCAATACGACATGTAGGATTTGATCTAACAAACAGATTTTTCAAAGGATTTAACTCAATCAAATCTGCTTCAAAATATACTGGTATAAGTTCTAAAATAATACGCGATTGTATCAAAAAATTTGGTTATCATTTATCGAGCTAATATGGGTCAGTATGGTTGTTTGCAGTTGAAAATGATGCGAGAATTGTAGGTTGGGCAGATGATCCAATGACGTTTATTGACAACATGGTTGACGCATATTTTGATGGCGATATTTAAAAAAAACCAACATAGTCCTAAAGAACCTTATCGCTAATTACTAATATTTCAACATTAGACATCAGAAATAATTTATCGTCGTGTTTATACAATTAAAATTTAATTTTTCCGCTTACTTTTCGATGACATTCAAATAGCACTTTCATTGCTATTCTGGTGAGAATATACTTACCACCTTTTGCAAAAACCTTCGACTGATTTAAGTCGATATTTATTTTTGTATATTTTTGTTGACTAATCGGATCGTGAAGATTATCATATTTAAGTACAAGTTCATCTCGTAACTTTTCAAGATAATCAAAATATTTGCTGTTATCTGATCTGATAAGCGTTAGTTTCATTTTATCAAATTTACTAAAACAAATACCTGACATTTCATCATTAAATTCAAATGATAATTGCTGGCCGTTAGTCATTAATTTTTTAATTTTGTTACTAACTCCATCGGCTAATGTTAAATGTTCGAACATTATTTATTAATGTTAGACAAAATTAATTAAATATGATATTAAAAATGTCACCTTTAGTACTGGCATAATATCCAATAGCTAACGTATTAATTCCATTATTGCAATATCTCTTATCGTCAAAATTACTTAGTCCACGTTTTATAATCGCATCTGTTTCATGTTTGTGATGATTTGTTCTAATAGCATTTGTTTTAATAAAGCTGACATTATTGTTTAATGCTGCTTTAAAATCATCAAATTTCAAACATTTTTTAATATACCCACGAGGAATACCTTTCGCTTTTTTCGTCAGTTTATTAACATCTAAAATTACGGCATACATTTTACTTCTTAGTCCGACAAATTCCTTAACTGGCACAAACATAAACTCATCTATCATTTTGCCAATAACTTTTTTTTTTGCATCATCATGAAATCCACTACTGTCTGGATAATCTGATCAATCAAATAGGTCACGGTATTTATAAATATCTTGGGAGACATCCTCACATTTTATATTATAAACTAGCGAATCTGTATCAGTAAATAGCAACTTCGAATCTGGCCACTGCTTTTGGTAAAAGTATAATGAAAATCGTACATCAGCCACTTTGATATATCAAGTACAGCTGCACCAACATAAATTGGTTTATTGAACTTTAAATTTGTCTTTCGTCGTTGTATTGCAACTAGGTTTTCATTAAATATTTTCATACTAACTAAACCATCATCATTAACTAATTTATTTCTGCGATTTATATCGTTTACCATTTCAATACTGACTCTCTTTCTAATATTTGCCATCGTCTTACCGAATACAGAATTGTTCATTAACTTGAAAAAGGTTGTCTCAAATTTAGTTTTAGCCATAGCTCGACGCTTAGTATTTAAGTCAATATAATTTGACATCCACCGCATTTGATTAAATTTTAGTACGCGATGGACTTTATTCAGAATTAGTCCAGCATCTACTGCTTGTTTTAAATTTTTGTAATGTATCACGTAATTTCTTTTATTTAACAAATTTGGAACTAGCTTATTAACAATCAAATTTTTTCCTGTTGTCATTGCCCGTTGTTCACGTGATAGTAAAATGTAATCGATTATTATAGACTCTGCACAAAATGGGTAGTCGTTATGATGATCATGTAACGAACTAGGATAATCAAGATCAACTTCAACAAAATATGAAACATCTTTTGGTAAATCTTTTCAGTTTCTTTAAGAAATTGATCTGGAGTTATCCAATGAAATCCACTGCACGGCATCGGTTCTGACATTGCATATCCATACAAATTGACACAGTGTAGATAAATAATATAATTTGATGGAAGATTTTTATCATAATTTTTCAGATATTTATTATTAGCTACTGCATATATTTTGTTATAACGCCAATTCCGCCTCTTATACCTTTTTCAATAAAATTAAACATATCAACATCTGTCAAGAGATTCAATTCTATCTTACTTGTTTTAAGCAAGGGATCCGAAGACAATCCCGGAGCGGAATAATACCAGCAGGAGTCTAGTCCATAATGTTTATGACTAACTGGACGAAATCTTTCAAAAACATCTGCTGGTAATAAAATATCTGTTTTCAAATATAAATCATGATAATCACAAAATCTTATACAGCTAAATTTATTCCAAATATCTTGTGTATATTTGTACTCATCATCTGTAATATTTTCATTTTTTAGCTGCGAGTAAACTTTGTCTTTGCCGGGCAGAGAAAATTCATCAAATATGCTCCAGTCGTCAAGATGTTCATACTGAAAGATACCTTTTTTGTCAGATCGACGTAGTTTTCACCAAAGCAACTTTTTAGACTAATGAAATTGCTGCAATCTTTTACAAGCTTATCTAATGATGCTGCCATAAACTGCAGACTGTCAATTAAACGTAATTTGCCGAGCGTGACTGACATATACTTTTCAAAATTGTTTGGGATACATTTTATTGTATTATTTAATTTTAGTTTAGATTTAATTTCTTCATCGCCAAAAGCCACCACGATAATATGACTGTCATAGCCACGAAAGTTATGTAAAACTACAGGAATAAAATCTGGCACATGAAATTTTAAATTGCAGTTGTTATGAGCTGCCCCGCGATAATAACCGGTCAGATGACAGTGATCGTGCACTTTATGATCGCCTAACAACTTCTCGCAGATATGACAATTAACTGCCTCGGAAAAATCAAGTTGTTGTTTGGATGTTATTTTTATTGGAGCTGTTTTGAATAATTTGTTAGAAATCTTATTAACTTCGTTTATTAAATTTTTTAGTAACCACACGGCCAGACTTTCAGATTCGCTACTTTTACATCTGTATAACTTTACTGGACTTGAAAAATTATCGTTAGCACAACAAACTACTTTATAAGCTGCTCCACAAGGAACATGTTGTTGTATTTTTCTTGTACCTGATTTACTCGGGTTATGTTCAACGCCAACCACAGGAACAAGTAGACACTAAAAATCAACATAAATAACAAACGGGGTACTTAGCCTATGATTATAATTTTTAAATTTTAACACTTTTTCTTTTTCTCCTGGCATGGGTATCCTTTGAACGTTAACACAGTATTTGAGATGTTCTTGCAGTTTTTAGTCTTTAGAGAAACCTTGTAAACATCTGTAACAGAAATATTTCTTATTTTTATTTTTATTATACTGTCTGCCAACTAAGCCGTTAAAGTTTTTTATCCAGCAATAATGTCCTTTATAAAATAATATATTTATTGTCTTTTGTGTAGCAGTCGATGAAATATATCTTGGGTAAACGTTTTCTTTTTCTTCTAGACCGAAAACATTTACTGAAATATTGTTTTGTTTTTCAAACTTTGGTATTTGATTTTCTGCTACTGGAAAAGTTATCCCCGTAAAATTTAGTTCGTCGCTGTACGGCAAATAGTTTTCAAGTCTATCACCGTGATCACTTTCAGGATGTCTGCCAGACAAAATTGCCCAACGAAAACATTGTTCATCATTGTTTTTGACATTTATGCAACATTTTTTGTTTTTAATTTTTGGAGGAAGATCAACATAAGAAGTACCTCGGAGTATGTTATATTTCACTCTGTGAAATAAAACTTCTTTTATCATTTCAAATTCCCAACTTGATCCTGATGCAGTACATTCCTCCAATATTTGTTTATTTCTTGATGTATTTCATCGGCGACTGAGGAAATATTTGTTCCAGCTAATATTTGTCCTGATTTAGCTGTTAAGTATGGTTCTGAAATTTCCCTGTCGAAATTAATATTTTCAAAAATTATGTCAATTATATCTTTTTCAATCGCATGTAATTTTGATAAAATCACATGATACTGTACTATTAGTTTGATATTTTTGTGAGCTGCAATTTCTTGAGCTATAACTGGTCGCAAAAGATGAAATAAATTTGTGGAGTTAAAATTTGCTAAAACATTTTGATTATCAAATTTATAACTTTTATCATAACCTGAAAATGCTGTAGCAATTTTTTCTGCTTTGATAATGCTCTTTTTGGCAATATGTCGCAATTTTAACATTGTATTATATATAGTATTTTATATTTAATTGATGTTTACCTACTTTTCAATTAGAGATGTAAAATATTTACAGTATAATGTCAGAAATTTTGAGACACATTAGATTGACAGCAGAGGAGCAAGAAGAATATCACGTACATTCAAAGTGCACCTTATATGCTGGAAATGCACTTGGTTTTGTATAAAATATAAAAAAAAAAATTTGGTAAAGCAACTCCAACTGGAATTAAAATCTCAGGAAAAGGTAATAATACAGATAGGACCGAAATGTTTAGAAAAGATGTTATTTATAATTTGTTCTGCGGAGATACACCTGACGGACAAAGAGTTTACAGAGCAAACAGCGCAATCACTGATGATAATATTGAAAATCTATCATTGCAAAATGAATTTGAACCGCATCCAGTGTTTGATTTATATGAAGCTAATGATAATGGAATTATAAGACATAAAAAAAACATAAAAACTATTAGGAAATTTAAGAAAAGATGGCTATCTTGGTGTGATGGTACGTAGTATTAAAATTGATCAGGTTAATTATAGATCACATCGTTTTGTTTATGACACATTTAATGGTGTGATTTCAAATAATTTAGTTATTGATCACATAAACAAAATTAAGACAGACAATCGTTTAGAAAATTTAGAGCTAGTTACATCAAAAGAAAATAGTAGAAGAGGAGGTACTGGTGACGCTAATAATTTTAAAGATCCAAAAGCAATTATTTCAGTAAATCTTGAAACTGGAGAAGAAAAAAAATTTAGATCAATAACAGCTGCCGCAAAAAATAATAAAATTAATCCATCTGTAATAAAAGGTGTAGCTGATGGTGTAATGAAAACAGCAACTTCAACATCAACATTTGATAGATTTATTTTGAGATAGAATAATTAATTATATTTCTTAATTCAGTCTTTGTAAGACAATTATGTGCAAAGATTAAAATATCATCTCGATCAAATTTTAGTGTTATAAACGCATTATTATCAAGTTTATTTTTTCTGCTACTGTTAGAAGTATTTTGTCAGATTCGCCTTGCATTACAATTACATTAATAGAGTAGGCACTATAGCCTGACAAATATTTTCGTATTGCTTCGGCTAGTTCTTTGTAATTTAATATATTAACTTTCTGATGATATTTTACATCAGGAGATTTTGTTTCTGTTGTAATTTTATTATTTATAATTAGATAAAAATATATTATAATATGGATTTAATGAAGCGACTTGCTGATATATATGCAGATTTCATCTCTAGCGATACAATCGCCAACGACAAAGTCGTAGTCGACAATTTTACAGCATATTTCATCCCTAACGTAATCTCGGAGAAGTCAGCTGGTTATAGTGAAAATGATATTTTGTACAACAATGACGATGATGATTTAGTTGTTGACGTTGTTAATAAAAAATTACAGCAGACCGACAACTGGAAGATATAATGTTAAATATCATATCGCTGAAAGGATAATAAAATTTAATATTTCTATTACAGAGCAACAAATATTTTGGCAACTTAGAAAACCTTTTCCTAACATTAAAATAACTGGCCAGCAAAGAAATATAAAATATGATTTTATTTTTGTAAAATTATTTAATTTAATGCCAGTCAGTAATACAAGAAATTACATTTAATATCATTATGTAGGCCGGATTACACATTTATAATAACATTATTTTATCAACGTCGACGAAATCGACTTAGTTGGTACCAAGCTATTAAATTTATCGCCATATCCTCTCCATTTAACTAAACTTTTATTACCTTTTTCGTGATAACTTTTCAATAACAAATATATCTTGTTCAGTTTTCTGAAGCTCTTGTTCACAAAAACTACCAGTTATAGGTTCACCTAATAAATCTTTTAGCACATAAGTCACTGGTATTGTTAAAAGTACTTTATCAACAACAAATACTTCTTCGCTCCAGTTTTGAGTAAATCCTTTTTCAAATTTTTTTTTTTTTTTTTTTTTTTGTCAGAGAAATTCCAACTTTATCACCAACTTTAAGTTTATGTCTGCGGTACATATTTTCGTTTGCTAATATTGGATTTTTAATTGCGTCGTTTGGCGACATTTTTATTGATCTGTACTTCGTGTTATTATACTCATCAACAATTTTCTGTAAATTGTCAATTTATTTATTTGTATTTTTAGCTGTCAAATGTTTGTGGATTATTTCGTTTAGTGTGCGATTAAATCGCTCGACGACAACGCTTTTCCTTCATTTTCTGTAACATATTTTTTGATGTTATTTTGTTCCAAAAACTGCTCAAATATTTAAAAAAAAAATTCTGCTCCATGATCAGTCCAGATTCTATTTGGTTTTCTTTCTGTACTTGTTATTATTTGTTTTAACGTATCAGTTATCGATGTTCCTGTCTTATCTGAAACCAGTACACTAAACGCGTATTTGTTAAAAGCATCTACAACATTTTAAAGATATTTCTTTGGAGCGCCGTCATCGCCAACGTTAAACTGAGCAAAATTTGACACATCAACTAAATCTATCGCCCAGATATCATCAACGGCATTTGCGACAACTTTACGTCGCTGAATTTCTTTTTTAGGTTTGTGTATTGTGTAACTCTGATGCAAGATCATCATATAATTCTTTTTTGCCGAGTCCCGTTTTATATTTTGCTCCAATAAATCCCTGCACCAGCTTTCGGTCAACACGCTGTCGCATATTCACAGGTTTCATATCACGAAGTTCGTCTAACATTACTTTATCACAGCTGTGTTTATCTTGTTCATGATCACGATAACAAATATCGTGGCGCATTGCTAGGCAATCAACTTGATTGTAAGGCTCCTGTCCTGGCAGCGGATTATCGTTTTCATCTAGTTGTTTATCAAGAGGATTATAAGGTCCAGTATATTTGTGGCCTGGCAATGTCCAACCTGATTTTGGTTTTGGTAATTTGCCAATTAGTTTGTGTATATCTATACCTGTTCCAATTATTTCTCTGTTGTTGCATTTCTGACAGTATGTAACAATTTTATTTTTGCTCAAGACAAAGATCTCTTTTACAATCGCACTTGCATCTCATTATTAATTAATCATCTACTAAAATAACTTTCCTGACGTTGTCAGGACATGGACAACCCGCTCCGGACAACTTTGTTTTTGGTGATAATTTTTAAGAAACATACTTTTTCTTTTTCCACAGAGTGCGCAGATACTTTTCAGCATTATCCTATTATCTTTTGTTTTTTCTGTTGTTTCATTGATATTTTCTGTTTTAGTTTTGCACTTGAGACAATATGTTGACATTATATATCAAGAAGTTTATACAAAATGAACTGCAATCTCATCATTAGCATGAGAAGGTTGTTTGTCAAACTGTAAAATAAATATAAAAAAATTGAATTTAAGATCGGACATTTGTTTTGTTAACATTATACAATAGTATCTACAAGCTGAAGTTTCAACAGGTTGAATTTGATTAGACGAATAATTTATTATTTTATATTTTTGTTGATATATTTTTATTGCGTCACCTGGTGGAAGTCCAAATGAGTCAAAATAATTGTTATCACAAACAGCTACCCAATGTGTGCCAGATCCGTCATTGAAATATTGTATATTTATCACACACGAGCCACCAGCAATCGCATCATCAATTTCAACTTTGGAATAAACTCCAAGGAATTTTTTACTTTTTGTTTAGCTTATCAAGTATATCAAAGTTACTTAGCCTGGCCTTGTGCCTGGCAATGTTAGTCCTCGGCATATTCCCAACAGATTTGGCAATAGACTTTCCGCTACTCCTGCGCGCAATCGTGTCTTTTTTCGTTGTTGTTTTTCTTTTTGCTGTTTTTCGTCGGGGCATTATATTTATCTTTAGACAATTTTCTTTATACCGCCGCCACGGACGATACCGTCGCCTGAGACAGCCTTTTTCGTTGCGCCAGATACTGCGCAAGAACTGCTACTAGTCCTAATGTACCGAGTACTGGCAAAATTTTAGGTGTTAACGTTCTGGCCATTACAGATAGTGCCGGATCAAAGAAACCACCTTGTTTTGACATTGCTGTTATTTGTGACGCGCTTAAATTTAAAGAAAAGGTTTTTTACGACCGTATTTATTTATTTTTATATTCATTGTTAACATTAATTTTGTTAAAGTACTTTTGGAAACACCTTCGCTGTTAGGTTTGATTTTTAAAGAAACCTGCCGTTGTTCAGCAACAGCAGCTACTAATTTTTTAACTTTACCATTAGTCAAATATATTTCTTTTACAATATATTTTGTCATCCTTGATTATATCAAGGTTACAGACTAAAATTGTACTGACATTTTACCTCCGACATAGTCAATTGTAACAAATCTGTCGCTGATTACTAGCGCATATACATACAGTAGAGCTGCTAGAACTACTCCGAGTGTCCAAGTACTTTCAATATCAGCTGTTGAGTCGACAGCTCTCTCACTATGCTTACTAACATCAAAATAAAATATTGGGTAAAGTGTATGAAATTCCTCTGCTGATATTTGAGATCCGTCTATGACATCTTGATAGTTTTGTATTGCATCCATAAGGTACATGTAAGGTCTAGTAATAATTTTATTAGCGTCTTCTGCAAAATTACGTTCTATCGCTCGATCGAGATATTGTTTGGAGTTGAGTCTAGTATATATTGGTCTAACATCGGCATTATCAAATATTGCATTATTTTGTTGTTGGTCACTACGTCGCGCTTGCTGCTGAAATACAACAAATAATTGCCGCGGCAGTTATTCACTTGATGTTGTTGTGACTCGCCATGTGTAGTCGGTGGTATTTATAACTGCTGTTTGATATAATTTATGTTGCTGGAAATAGATTCTGTTTGTGTGTTTATCGAGTATATTGTTCAATTATGCTGTTTTTGTGATCGACGGAGTTATTTGCGGCATCCAAAGCGCAAGTTTATTTATGATAAACTGTACATCAGCTCCGCCAGTTCTGAATAAACAATCATTTTGTTCTGCCCGATCTAAAATAAGTGTATGTTTAACTCCACGAAATACCTTGTTGTAGTCCCTGCAAAATCCAAATATTGTGCTCAACGACAACATCATTGTAATTTCACGTGAATCTGCCGCAAGTGCTTTTCTCCTAGCAAAACCCTCATTGTAACGTTTATTTCTTACGCTAACTGCGTTATTAATCAAATTTAACATTGCAACGCCGTCTGCAGCTGCACCTGGTGGTGCTATACCAAGATTATTGCAAGCAGCAGTAAGCGAAACTCTTGTATCGTCTTGGTTAGCGTCTGCGCCTGGTGCGGCTATACCAAAATTAACAGCATTATTGACAAGAAAATCTCTTACAATTGGAAAATCTTCAGCAGCATTAGCTCCATGTGCTAATGCTCCTTTTGAAATAAATTCTCCAGATCCGGATAAACCAGTTCCAATATCCTTAAACCACATTATATTAGTTGCAGTTGATCTAGAGTAATCATCGGAAAACGAAATAGTATTTGAGATTGTACTTGCAACTTGCAGGTGACATGAAATATCTTCGACAGTTTGATTAGCTAGCTGATATCTGGCACTTTTGAATAAGCTCAGCCATTATTCACAAGTGCTAGTTCTGTTCCAGCTGCAACTGCGACAAGTGGATTAGCCACTGTCATAATCTGACAACGAACTTCCAGTATTGGTTTGTGAGGTAGTAGAAATATACCTTCGTCTCTGGTATTAAATGTTCTGACACCAACCTTATTTGGCTCATTAGAATTTTCGTCGAGATATTCAACATACTCAAATTCTGTTACGGTGTTGTCGATGTCGTAAGTTTCTGCTAAATCGAGATAATTTTTAACATACATTTTTTTATTTATTTGGCTATGTAAAATTTTATTATTGTGGTGATGTTGCTTTAGATATTAATTTTTGTATAATTTGTTCTCCTTTTTTTGATAAAAGTTTTTGTTGTTGTTGTTATCATTGCACGTTGAGTTTCTTTTGTTGGGGCAATTTCTGATATACCTTGTTTTATATTCGATCCACGTTGTGAATCGCCTTTTATTTTATCAGATATATTTTGTCCCACCGCAGTTCCAGCAGCAGATGCAGCTCCAGTTGCAAAAGCTTTAGATGCGTCAAGTGCAATTTGAGCAACTTTATTCGCTATTCCTGGAACATTTTCGATAATTTTAGTAAATATATTTCCTAAAAATCCTCCAAGAATTTTTCTTGTGTAAATTTTTTTTTGTTTCATTATATCTGGGGTTGTACAAAAATCTACTGGACTTGTAGGTGTAAATAATAAGTAACAGCCTCATTATTCAACTCCAGTTATCGTCCAGATTGATCTGTCAAGTGCATTCTTATTTCTGTTATTTGATTTTCAACGCTTAGCGGATAATAAATATCTTGTAGCGGATTAATTTGCATGAGCGATCCCTGTGGAACGTCTGGAGAAAAGCTATATATTGTTTTCCTTTGCTGCCCCAGGCAGAGTAAGATCCTGGTGCAATAGAACAATTTATTAATATTGTGTTTACGGCAGTGATATTTACTGGCAGGTCGCCGTTATACGTAATAGTTTGCTCTGTAATTGATCCATATTGTTTATGAGAAAATCCTATCAGAGACGCGATACTTTTTGCTGATGAAAAATCGATCAACATATTATTTTTAATGTTATTCTTGCGCGTAACGTGTTATAATTCGGTGCCAGCTCAAAATTATCAGCGACACCGTTTACTTTTGTTATCAGCTCTTTTATTGTTTTATTTAGATCAGTGACATTATAAGTTCCTTGTGGAATTTTAAATCTTTCCCATAGCCCTAGAGTCGCTTGCAGATAAAATGTAAATTCATCATTGACATCAGCTTTTACATTAGCGATAGAATGCTATGCAGTACAGGAAATTAGTCCAATCTCATACCGTTTTTCAGTATCAAGTTGTATTGGTGGAATATTATTTACTGAAAAATTTGCGCTATCTTTAGCAGCCGTACTAGAGTCGAGTAATAATGTTGTTGACATTTTTATTTATTATATTTTTTATAAAATTAAGTCGCCGCGATTAATTCGCGTTGTAAAATTTCGTATTCGTCAGATGTTAATAAATTTTCCGATCTTAAATGATCAAGTATATCAATAATTTCATTGTCAATTTCAGCACCAACATTTCCAGCTTCTTTTGACGATATCAATAGCATTAATCTGCCTATCATTTCAGTCACTGATGTAAATATTTTTACACCAGTTCCAGTTTTTTCTTTACACGAAGATTCTCATGAGATTCAAACAAATCTCTAAAGTTAGTATCACCCGCTTTTCCGGATCGGATTTTCACTGCTGTTTATTTAAAAACAATAGCAATAACGCCATTTCTAGCTTGATCATCTTCTTGTGAGGCTTTATCAATTTTTTCGTAAGCTTGTTTGCCAACTTTATCAATATCATCTAATTTTATAATGAGATTATCGTATTCATTTTTTCCCAAGTTTTAATATTATCAATATCGGAAATATCATTTTCTTTTATAAAAGTATTATATTATATAGTCGTTATTTTTTCTGTTATCAATTTTCTACTTTTTTCAGTTTCCTCTGGACTTTCAGCTTCAGCTAATACTCTTCCAGTTTCCTCTGGACTTTCAGCTTCTTTAAATTTTTTACGTTTTTTTATGCGATTTTTATCTTCTATTTTAAATTTCCTATGAAAATTCCACCCCTTTGCTAAACCTTTTTCTCTAACATTAACAGCTCTTCGGTAAAAGACTAGCAATAATGTCATTCCTAATTTTATTAAGTAGTTGAATCATATGTTCGTCTTTCACAGCTTTATTTAATTCAACATCAAACGTCTGACCATCTGTTATTACTGCACCTAAAACAGTAAATAAATTTATCATAATTTTTTTTGTTTCCAAGATTTTAATTTATCAATATTACTTATCTTATTTTTAAAAAAAAAAATCATGATATTCATCATCGGTTATTTTATCACCTACTTTGTCTCTGAAAAACTTCTTTATTCTTCAACATTAAAAAGCCTCACTGTTAACCCAATATATTTTCTTGCCCTTTTTCAATATCCACTAATTTTTCTGATAATTTCTCCAGAATATCCTTGATTTCATATGTACTTAACTCTGATAATCTTCTTTCAAGTCAAAGTGGATTATTGATCAGCTGATTTAGTTCAGTTCGCCTAGCAGCAGAATGAGCAATATTTGCTACAAGTGCCTCAGTTAATGTTCTTTTTTCTTCATCAATTTTTGGAGCAGCTGCTTCTTGTTGTTCCTTAACTAATCCAACCAAACCTTTTTCCTGTAATTTTTTAAGTTCTTCTTCTGATAGTGGTTTAGTTTCAGATTGTTTTCCAAGTAGCGCCTCAGTAACTGGTTTAAGAATCGTAGCTGTTGTATCTGCGGCAACTATCTGTCCACTTCGGGCTTGCTGTACTTTTTGCTTAAATTCTGTATGGAACTGTGCAAGTTTTTTTTTCAAATCTTCTATATGCTTTCTGTACTTTGCTCGTT
>JAECUM010050998.1:0-25523 GCA_016617855.1 Megalonaias nervosa | reverse complement strand
TATATATATATATATATATATATATAGTACAACCTGTCCTAATGGTCATCTGAGTCCAGAGGTCACCTGGTCACACCATCCATTCTAATCAGCCCCTGGCAAATATCCTTAACCAAGCAGTTGTCTCACGCTGCCTTCAGTGGTCTCTGAAGCATATCAGCAATGACCACTCCAAGTATGCAGATTTAAGTTCTTTTGTTTGATGAACAAGACATGGTACATATAAAGGTATATTACACCAATCGATGTTTAAACCTTTCATATTTCGATTGTACTTACCGTAATCCTGTGAAACTCAAAGCAGAGTCAGACACACTGATATTTTGCTACAGGAGATAAGATACCACCTCTTGTCATTGGCAAGTAAGAAAAAAATAAACAAGTGAGGATACAGTATTTTTGTGTGGAACTTATTTTATTAAATTTTCTTATTTTTGATTTTGCTAAATAGTTAAACTAAATACATATATCTTTGTAGCATACTACTACTGCTACTAATAAGAGATGTGAAATAATAATGCTAATACTACTAATAATAATGCTAATGTTATTTGGTTCATAGTAAAAAAAATTTGTCATGGACCAAGTTTGCAAGCAGACCCTGCCTTCATAGGTTTCCTGTCTACAAAGGTGGTTCAAATGAAAGCAAGCAACAGAAAGTGTTAAAACATGATGATCATGAAGCCAAGCCACTTAATGCAAGTGCCAGATGGTTTGATAGATTTAAACCATTGTACTGGTTGAAAAAGGTTTTATTTGGTACCTTTGGTGTCGTAAATGTGAGGTCTAAGAAATGCAACTTTATTAATATTTCCTATGAGAAATTTCACCTTAAGTCACATAAATTCAGCATACACAAGGTTTCTCAGGAATGCAATCTACACATAAATTGTGGGTTTACCGTATGTTGAAATTCAGTAAGAAATTGAACAACAAATGCTAGAATTACATATTTACTAATAAACAAGAAAGATGTCAGGACAGATTAAAGAAAATGTTGGAAAACTGAAAACAATCTATTTTCATTTGAAACTTTCTACAAGGATAACATAAATGCAATCTAATTAAAACAGATGTACACTAGAGATAATGTATTCAAAGCCCCACTTAAGGTCCTTATGTCACATCTATAACAGAATTCTGAAT
Source organism: Megalonaias nervosa (assembly GCA_016617855.1). Classification (NCBI taxonomy): domain Eukaryota; kingdom Metazoa; phylum Mollusca; class Bivalvia; order Unionida; family Unionidae; genus Megalonaias; species Megalonaias nervosa. Next base: position 24,377 of record JAECUM010050998.1, on the reverse strand, counting down.
TCTTTCAAGTGGAAGAAAAATGTGAAAGGTACAGCTGCCATAGCATGACAAGCCATGGGTGAATATCCACAATGTTCCTTTTACACCAATGGCTGCTTGCAACAATATTTCCTGATTCTTTTCATGAGTGTGCATAGACAAAAATGTCATCAACAACACAATGTAGAAAGCTCCAACACATCAATGAAAGTACCCTTTATCATTGATTATTAATTGATCATGTCTGGAGAAGAAACTTGTGCTAATTCAAACAGCCTGAAACATCATGGTGGCTCAACCTCATGAGAAAATTTTACTTGGTTTGCAGCAACAGGTTCAGCAGGTTTATACAAATACATTTAAAAGGAAAAAATTCTGTTGCAGGAAGCTATGGATGAAAAGGAGTGCAGTGGACTATTGCCTGTGGCTTGCAGCTGCTGCTGAGAATCAAAAAAAGGAACTCCTGCAAAGAAATTCAGCAATTAAACCATTAAGCTAAAAGATACAGACTAAGTGGCCTACATATCTCAACCATAGTCCAAATAATTATTTGAAAAAAAGTTGTTCTAAACCCTATCTGACATTGTGTAATCATTAATTGGTATTAGTTAGAAAAGACTGTTCACAATTATTAGATTTAAGTGAATATCGACCTTTTAATTCATTTAGGATGGAAACCAAAAATTACACACAAAAGATTTTGTATGCAGATGATAGTTTTCATTGATAAAAAACAAAAATGAAATGAAACGAGAAAAAAGATGAAAGTGTTTGTGTAAATAATCACAGATCTGATAAAAGTGTGTATCTAAATAACTGCAAATAGTTACTATCACACAACTCAAAGTGAGTAAAATAGTAAAAATACAAAACAGAAGAAAAAAATGTTTACAATATTTTGGTAAAACATACAAAATAATTTGTTAAAATTTGTTAAAAAACAGAAAAACAGAATGACAGTACATACTACTCACCTTGGTACATACTACTGAAAGTGTGTAAAATTACTAAAAACTACAAGAATAATTTTTAGAATATAGAAAATGTTTGGTAAATCATGAAATATAATATTGTTACAAATTGTAAAAAACCCAGATTCAATTAAAATTCAGTGGATTACAAAGTATTATTAAAGAATGTAATGCAGATGTGAAATTCACATTTGGGATGGTGAACTACCTACGTCTGTCAGCATTATATTATTCTATAGTATGTTGAAGGTTAGCTAATATCAGTGTATCTCCAAAATACCTTTGTTATGAGAAAATTTGTTTTAATAAACACAGTAGATCAATAACATCAGCTATTCAATCAATTCACAAATTAATTATTTGGAAAAGCAGGGGCTTAAAAGGGTTTTAGTAATTATTTTTAATTTCTAAGAGAAAAACAAAGATGACTGATTATATAAACTGCAAGGGGGTGTTTTGATTGCCTGGATAGCCTCACATATCTCAACCATAAGCCCAAAAATTGTTTGAAATATGCTGTTAAAAAACTTGCTGCCCTGCAATCATTACTTTGTATAAGTCGGAATCAGCTGCCAATGATTAGGGGGATTACATGCACAACCATCTTTGCATCCATTGAGGCATTTTCCTTTTATTGTACCTATAAAGATATATATATATATATATATATATATATATATATATATATATATATATATATATATATATATATATCTGTGTGTGTGTGTTGCCAATTTCACTGCAAACACATTTTTTGTTCACAATTTAAAAATAAAATCACAACTGGCTACCACAAACACAAGATGTAAATACTTGTACATGTATTATTATTACAAAAAAGTTTGTAAAACAGTTTTTGAACATTCAAAACATTAATTCTTACTGTATGCAGAATAACAGCAAGAATTATCATAAATTTATAATTTGATACAGTATCCAGATATCTATTCTCAGAAGTAAAGAATGAACTTTGTCCACAATATTGGAATAGTATTTTTCATTTTAAGTCAGAAAAACAGTACCAGGGACCTAACTTAGATCAATTACAATAGATCATTGCAAAGCACCATTTCCAAAAACAAATAGTTTTAAAAATATCATTTGCTTACTCTGGTGCTATTCTATGGAATGAATTCCCCAAAGCAATTCAATCAGAAACAAATCTAAGTTTCTGCCAAACAAAATAATATGACTAGCATATCAAAAGGCAATTTTCATTTTAAATATTGAAATACATGCAATCAAATATATTCTGTTAATGCATTTCATATACACTTTGTGTTTTTATACTTAATGTATGTAAGCAAGCTTAACTATTTTTCATTTTTTCTTTCCTTTTTTCTCTTGTATTCACAATAGTTTGATCATCCTGAGGGCTTCTGTGGAGAACATTATACTATACTGAGTTACCTGTATCAAATAAAGTATCTATTATTATTATTATTATTATTATTATTATTATTATTATTATTATTACTATTATTAAAGTAGGCATAGAGGTTAAACACCTGTCACATTTGATAGCTAATAATAAATAACAGCCATAATGATTATGGTTTTATATTTCTGATGGTAAGATAAATCACTTTTTATCTGAGAACTGTGAAATGATAAATTAATATATTTTTTCCATACTGATGCTCACAAGAGGTGAAGAATTGATACAAAATGATACTTAAATCTACACAAGTTAATTTAATCATCAGCTTTCATGAATAATTATTAGTCATTTGCCTTTTTAATCTATAAACAGAGAATTCATCTTAGACAGCCGTAACAGGCACATGCATTATTTATGTCAGTAAGAAAGAGAAACTATTTATAACACCCACTCACCTTCTACAAATCAGCAACCACAATGTGACTAACTCATGAAGATTGAAATCTGCCCCAGCCTCCAATTCCATGCTGATTATTTCATCCCATCAACATGCTCAGCCACTGATAACATTATAAACATAAAGAAGACATTCCAGATTTGGTCTCAACTCTGACTGGTTCTAGTTAAGATTTTCCTTGAATGAGTGAATTGCACTTTTCTTCTGTTTTGAAGATAACACTAAAATGCATTTTAAATTTAAGTGAAGAAGATAAATTCATAATAAAATATTTTAAAAGCATTCAAGCAGTACAAAACAAAAGGCATGGTGACCAAGGTGAGCCCTGCACCTGATCAAATGTAGCAACCTGAGATGGTCTAAAAGGCTGAAGAAAAATCATTGACACTTAACAGTTGCTTGTTTGGAAGTGTTCTTTTTTTTTTTTTAAATTTCTCAAGGATGAGAATGGCATATGAGCAGTCTAAGTCTGTCTGTAATGTGCATACTAGAAATACAACAAAAATGTCAACACATAAAACATTACCAACCTGTCAATGACAGATCTTCTAAAAATTAAAAGTCCACCAATTTGATATATGTATAATTTTACCCATACTGCAACCTCAGCTATATATAATGTCTGCACACTATTTGCAAGATGTTGCATAAACCATTCATACAGGAAAGAATGATGGAAATCTTCCAACAAAACTTCCACATAAAGTTTTTTACTTTCAGAATCTTACACTTATAATATTGTAACCTTTCACTTGCAAAATTTAATCAGTGCCAGAATTCATGTTTATATTGTACATCTGAAAATACTGTTTGATTATTTTCTCAGAAAGAATAACAAGAACAACCATGACTGTGAGGTTGTGCCCTCCTGTTACAAACCAACATTACTGAATCTAAGTATAATGATTCTAACCTAGTTACATTATGGCACTCTTGTATGGTAATGTGCCATAAATTAATACATCTGATTTACAAAAGCATGGAAAGATACAATTAACAGAGGAGTAAAAGATTCAAAGAATTCTGCATGATTGAGACTTATTTTTGACCTGACTGACACCTTCTTTCTTCGGTATCTTGGATGTGTCTCCCTTTTCAACTTTTCCTGAACTTTTCATCTCCTCCTTAACTTCTGAACCTTTCTTCTTTGCCTCTGATGTTTTCTGTTCATTTTGACCCTGATTTTCAATGTCCTCCTCTGACTTGGACTTTTCTTCCTTTTCATTTTTCCCTTGAGTTTTCATCTTGTTCACTTCTGATTGTTTCTGTTCATTATGGGATTTCCCTTGTTCCTTTATCTCTTCTTTGACTTTGAATTCTAAATTCTGAGCAGAATGTTTAACTCCTATTTGTTCCTCATCAAGAACAAAGGCCTTTATTTTAGACAACAGTTCCTCAAACTTGGGTCCCTCCCATGTCAGCTGTAAATCTTCATCTTTTAAACAGTCGATATACAAAAGTCCAGTAAACACCATGCTCATAGGGCCAACTGGTGGCCATGACATGTTCTCAAGCAGCAGTGGAATTATAGGCTTTTTCAGAGCATCGGCTAGGCTTACTTCTCTACGACAGTTGAGTGAGATGGAGTACTTGGGTGTGACACAGGTTACAACAACTTTACAGCCACGAACACCCTTATCAATTTTGTCATAGAGAGAATCTCCACCTCCCATTTGGTGGATGTCCATCCAACAGGAACAGCCAAAGCCAGTCAACCTTTGATACAGTGCTTTAACCTGGGTTTGTTTGCTCCATTGGTAGGAAAGGAAAACCTCAGGAGAAGTGGTCTTGGCCTGCTGAATAAAATCACATTGGTAATTTGCATGTTTGTGTAATTCTTGGTGGGTAGAAAATAGAACTAAAATACTAGAACAAAGTTATGTACATTTGTAATGTAAGATAATACAATTTAATATAAGAAGAAAATTTTGATAATTCTGACTATTTAGTCAATGTGTGGAATCAAGTAAACTTGAGTTAGCTGACAACATGCACAATAACAAAGTAATTTATGAAAAAAGTCACAATGACCTACTTTCCCATTAGAGAGGGAAGGAACATCATGAGCAAGTTTCATTTAAATACCTTGCCTAAACTTGGAGTTTTGCCAGGAAAACACAATTTTTATACTACGTTAACAGGTAAATAGAATGATGCAAAGAATATCTTGACCAATTCCATAAACACAGCACGCCTATACATGGAGATCTGAACATAAGACAAAACCTTTACAATAACTTTAACTGGTACACAACAAAATACATCAGTGTAAGATAAATAGGTCACTGTCATCAATTTTCATCTTTGGCTTATAATGATGCAAGAACACCTTAATCAATAAAGGAAGTATACATATAGTTTGAGATCTGCCATTAACTCAAAACTTTTACACTGGTGTTAACCTGAAAACAACAAAATCATTAGTGTATGAAAAGATTATCACTGTAAACAACTCTCAGAATGTTGATGGAACACCTAGAACAAGTTCCATGAATACATCATACCTACAGCTAGAGATCTGCCAGTAAGACAAAACCTTTACACTTGGGTAAACCTGTCAACAGCATTCTTTAACATACTGTAAGAAAGGCAGGTAAGTCACTTTGACCATGATTCCCTTGGGGTGTTTTAGAATAATGCAAGAAACACCATGACTGTATAAAACCCAACTGTGACCTACTTTCACTAGGTGATTCTGAATAATATTCAATTTTTTGGAAGAGCTAATACACACAACTGACATTAGTGGCAGCAAAACAATACTTTGATACTAGTGACTTGACTGCAGATGAAAATGCCAATAACACTGACAATGGAAATATCAACGATGCTGATGACACCAGGGACACTAACCCATAATGATAAAAGCTTGAACATTCAGCAGACGATACTAAAGATGCAAGATGACATGTCAAACATCAAATTTCCATGACTGCTCATGCTTCTTACTGGATGAATGCATTTCATATGTGAGACCTTGCTCTAAGTAGTAATAAATATTGCTACCACTCTTCCAACCACTTATAAAACTATTTTAAAAAAAAGTTGAAATAGATTTACCACACAGCGGAGAGAGAGAACACAAAGCATTTTTTCCAGAAACTGCATTTCTTGAAGCATGTGCCTGGCTTGAATCATGCTTTTTGCTTTACAAGTTCATTGAATTTTATAGAAAATATATTGATAAATTTATTTTGAAACCACACATTTCTGCTGGTCCCAGGTGGCTGAGTGACTAATGTGCTTGCCTTCTCAACACTGACCATATGGGTTCAAGTCTTGGGCTTGGCCAATGTGGGCATGTGAGAAGGCTTGCCAGTAGCTTCCCATGGGTCAGATTTTCCAGTGTTTTTAATCCACCAATTATATTAGCCGCCATGTACAGAATATCATTCACTGAAAAATGATGAAAACCTACAACAACAACACATTTCAGTGACCACATGAACAGACACAAAATCTGAAAAATTTATTTAAAAAATCTCAAATTCTTTTCAAAATATCAAACTCTGCACCCAATAAAATTTTTAGATCAAGGAGCTTGCAATAAATTGTCTTCTTTCAGTCATAACACATATCTTTACATGCTGCCTAACATCTGATTTATTATATTGCTGATGGTCAATCATCAATGTCAATCATCATATCATATTTCAGCTGACATTATCATTTTCTTAAACAGAAAGTGCAAAGAAAATGATAAATCAATGCAAATTTTTTTTTATAAAGGATCAGAAAATAGACAAAACTGTCAAAACTGGTACAAATCCATGAACTCAATGAAAAATCTGCAATTGCAGACAAATCAGCTGGTGTGGTCATCTGGACATTTTGCCAAGAGAGAAGATAAGTTATATCCACATTACAGATAACATCTATTGAGAGAAGCCCACAATACATATGAGAGAGAGAGAGAGAGAGAGAGAGAGAGAGAGAGAGAGAGAGAGAGATAGGCAGTGGAAAGGAGAAAAGCAAAATTATGAATTCAGTTGATGACACTGGATAGTTTGAAGATTTCCAGAGCAAGTAATTTAAGATGCAGTTTATCAATAATTCCAAAGCAATTTTGAGCATGTAAATCAGGTACTTACTACCCACATTCTCCCTCTCTCTCTTGATTTTAAAGGAGATGTCAGTCTAGCAATGAATGCAATTAAGAACAGAAAAGAATGAACTGAATTTGATAAAATTCTCCTACTAATAATTATTACATCAGTACATAAAGTGACCAGTTTATTTGATTTTCTTGCATTTGATTTGGAGATTAGGCTTTGTCATAGGCATCATGACAAATAATTTCAAGGCTGTCATGGGCTGGTCATGAAGTTACAGTATTTCTTTGTACAAGCTTTCAAATTGATGGGTAGAACAATGTCTGATGACTTGATCAGCAAGGTTGATTGACAGACATACCAATGTAAATCTTGAGTAGTTGTGGGAAATTTACGTGTGATTCAATTTCCTACATCAATAGTGTCACCAATGGAGTTTTCAGGCCTTTACTGCCACAGGTTAATTACTTTTTAATTGCTTGTGAAATCTAGGAGTAACTTTGAAAAAATGTAGTTTAGGTGTGGGTCGGGTTTAAACAAATGTTAATTATTCAATACTTACTAGCTGCTACTACCTTTTCAGAGATGCCAAAAGTCACCAATACATGATAAATATATCCTTCTCCAATTAATAATTGGATGCCCAGAATGGAAAAGAATGTGCTCTGATTCTTAATTATAGCCAATATATGGAATACCTTCCTCTTCCAACTTGAACTATGACAAGACATCAGGGTTGGATGAGAGGAGGCAATCTCTGCACAAGTAGCAGCTAAGTATTACATAATTAAAATTAATTTTACCCTCCTAAACTCAAATAAATCCTACAATTTAATAGTAGTAAAATATTATCTAAAATATCAGCATTGCTGAATTTACCAGTAAGGAGTGAAGATGATGTCCCAAAACATTAGTAGTATAAGAAAACAATACAATTACCCTTACAATAGGTAGGAGAGTTCATGACTGAAAGCTGCTAAATGGCTTGGCCATGTGCTTTGCTTTGATGATTGGACTGAAAAGAGTAAATGCCTTGTCTCTAGTGTGCCAAAGATGTAAAAGAAATGATCAAAAGGAACCATGTGATACCATCAGAAGGCAGCTCTCAAAATGTCATGCAAAGAGGAGAGATTCAAGTAGGCCCAGTATGCAGCTATAGCCCCACCCCCTGCCTTCATTGTACTGAAAGGAAGATCCCTCAAAGTAAGGGACTGATAAGCTCTACTGATAGTAGGACAAGCCATCTGGAATAGTCAGCCACTGAAATTTGAGAGAAGTCATTGAGAGGTAGAAAAAGATGATTCCAACTTTTCCTTCTCCCTTCTGAGAAAGCAAAATAAAATTTAAAGCACTAAGTCAGCAAAGGAGTCTGTCTTGACCAATCCTGGCATAATATAACAGAGTGGTGATTTCAACAGGAACTGAATCTATAGTTACCATTTAACTGTAAACAACCCTTTTCCTCTGACAAGGCATGAAGCTCATTCCTTCTACTTGCTGATGCCAAGGAAAGCAGGAAGACTGTCTTAAGAGTAGGGTTCTCAAATGAAGTTTCAGCAAAAGGTTGATAAGGAGGTTTTGATAATGCCCAAGAGCACATTCAAGGTTCCACCTGGGCATTAATAAGTGATACCAGTCTCGAAAGCTCAAAATACCTGATGTGATCAGAAAGATAAGAATCTGACCCAATGGCAGAACCCTCAGAGAACTTGAGTGTGATCAGAAAGGGCTGCCCTACAACCCTTAACTTTAGGAACAGAACAATCTATTTCCACAATTAGGAAAAGAGAAAAAAGTTTGCAACAGCTTGGATCAATGTATTTCCTACTGCAACAATTATGGAAGAGTCCACCTTACATTGTAAACTTTGGAAGTGGATTGCCTCCTAACCTGAGTGACACATTTGACAAGCTTGCTTGAAACTGGTCTTGATGGTCTCATCAGTTGAGATGAGCCAAGCATGAAGGTGGAAAATATGGTTGCTGCATAAGAGAGATTACCTGTGCTGTAACAGCCAGTTTGACCTCTGTGGTAATTGCCTGGGCATGTCTACCAAAATGTTAAGCAGATAGCTGAACCATGACTATTGTGGCCACAAGGGAGCTTTAAGGATGAACTGGAATGTGGAGATCCTGACCTGGTGGAATTATTTTGAAAAGCAGGATGGAATAAGCATACATATTATCCCAGTTCAGACTGAAAGCATCCACCACCCAGGCTCACTGATCTGCTACTGGACAGACATGAAAGGTGAGCTTAATGTTCAGTGTTATATCCAACAAGTCCACTGATGATCTCCTCCATAACTGAAAAGTGTCTCTCTCTATAAACTGCAGCAGAGAATTCTGTGTGAACTTTTACAGTCCCATCTGGACAAGGTGAGTGCCAGGATATTGTTATTGCCCAGAATATGGTAAACTCTGAGAATAGTCTCCTTTGAGACTGCTAATGAAAGAAGGTTCCAAATTTTGACACATTTTGCTGCTACTCGTGTGTTGTCCAAGGTGACCAAAACACAATAAAGTCTAAAGAGATGGACCTGCCCTTGCAGGGCTAAAAAATGACTTGCATATCTAGGTTATTTACTTTGAAGAACTCTTTCTTTCTGAGACCAAATTTTCCCTGAAGAACTACACCCTCTGGCTCCAGGTGAGCACCTCATCCAAAATCTGATGTCTGTGAACAGAAAGGAGTAGGCCATAAGATTCACTTTGAGGCAAAGAATCTGAATGATCTTCGCTTAATTGGTTAGGAAATTCATCGCCACATACACCAGTCCTAACAATAACCTCTTAATGCCAAGCAAGGCAACTGTTAGTACCATTTTTGTAAGTCTTTGGTATGACTCTGCCGGGGACTGAACCCACCACCTCCCACATCCCAGGCAGACGGTCTAACCACTAGGCCACTGGAGCGGTCTTAAAGTGCACTAAAGATTGGTCCTCTACAAACATGAATCATAACAATGAAATCTGAGATCAAACGTTTGAAAGAAGAAACCGGCATGATTTTTGGAAATAGGACAGCTGCTATAAATAGAACATATTAATACTTTTAGGAAAGTGCATGCAAGTCTATGGACAAGTGTACTCTTACAGTTACGTAGAAGCTGTCTTTTTTAAAGTATGATCTGTGGGATTTTTAAATGGGATGTTAATAAAAATGAGAAAACAACTTATTAATTTTTTGGGAGGGTGATATATCAAAAAAGTGTAATCCATATATGGTCAAGAGTAAGGCGTAATATAGTGAAAAACAGTGTAATGATTACACCACACATGTAATGGTTGGCATGCAGGGATATAGACAGCCCACATATTTTTGTTGCATGAGGCTGGAAGTGACTGGGGACATCCTTGGCTTGGACATCCATTAGTTCATAAGGGGAAAAGTAGACTCTCTACTATGTAAATGGGGTCCCAGACTCCCATAAACATTAAATAGGAAGATAGGGAATATGGGGGGGAATACCAATATGATCCTCTTCCCTAGATGATTAAGGAAAACCAGACTGGTGGAGTACTGACCTGATCCCTGTCCCTAAACTTATGATTAAAACTCATTGTCTGGCTCAGAGACCAGTGACCAATAGCCGACTCATGTCCAGTGACTGACACCCAGCTCCTGCTGACAGGTGACTGGTCAAAGACAAGGATGGTGACAAAGATATGACTAAACAGGTAGGCTAAAGGGGTCCAGATCCTTTCTGAGAACAGAAGAGATGATCATGTGATGATTACTTGGAAGTGGGTCCTTTCCTCCTCCCTCAGATGGTGTCATGACTTTCCCCAAGTCCCACACCTAATCTGCCCATAAACAACACATGGAACATCCATTCAAACACAATCATTGCATAATAGGCAGGTGGTGTGTGTATCCCATGAGGCCTTGTGAGTTCACACTTAACCAATACAACCTGCAACATATTAATCTCTCAATGAGATAAACTCTACAACAAACAAGGTAAATGAGAACCAAAAAAGACCAGGTAATACTTACCTGAACACATTTTACTAAAAAGCAGCTAACATTAGACAGAAGATTCATCTGCAAGCATCATGCAAAAGCACTTCAAAATTAGCAAAAGGAAACACAGACACTCAAATAATACAGGGGCTGGGAAGAAAATGTTTCAGTTGACCCAGAAAGTTATAACACTGAACAAACAGACATTAAAAAATGACTATAAAGATGAACTTCAACGAACAATCTCTTGGCACATGTGTACCTGCACAAAGTCCATGGAAAAAGAGGAAAGAACTCTGTATGTTGGCTATGATTAAGGAATCTTAATGGGTTCATGTCCTTTTCAATTCAGGGTCTCCAATTACAAACTGGATGAGGGAATAATTAACTTGGACTAGTGACTTTGCATCTTCTAAAAGGGGAGCAATGCAACAGTAGCAGGCAGGTAATGTATTACTGCTATTAAAAGGGAAGTTTTACACAAGTAATCCAAAACTATGGAATAATGCAAAAGATCATTAAAAATATACTGGAAATAGTACCCCATCACCAACTCTCCATTATATCATAGCTGAACGAGTATGAAAAAATTTAAAATTTTTTTAATTTGTACAGGTCAAACACCACATATTCTTCTCAATAGATACATATATAAAAACCAATTTTGTTCTAGCAAAATATGTTTCTTCAATAATACTTAACCCAATCATAATACTTTAAATCTACCTTGCAAATCCAGCTCTACCAGGTTAAAAATTTTAGCTAAAAAGCTAAAAGTTATCTGTCCACCTAGGTGGCAGTTATATAGAGTGGTACCAAATCCCATGAATTCATCAGTTACTTCTGGGGTGGAAGGCAGTCTCTCTATATGGATGTAATTGTGGGGAGGCTGGGAGGGTGGACATCGTGAAGCCAGAGCTTTATGAAGCTGTCAAACAACCTAGAAAGGCAACCTTTTGCAGTATGGGCAAATGTTCCTCCAGACTGAATTGAGCATTTAGGATGAAAGCTCTCTGATAAAAACTGGAGAAGTGTACTTAGCTCTCACAGAATGGATAATTACAGATTGAGGACAGTTCCATTCATACGCAATGTTTGTGGCAAGTGTCCTAACTTTGTAAGCTGATATGCTAAGGAAATTCATTTAGTCTGATATGTGGAACAGATAGCCCACTTTATTCAGGATGAAAGTGTCTATACTGATTTATTGTCCTTCCCCTCATCATAAATATGAAGAACAGAAAAGTTGGAAATTTATAGATGGAGTATACTTCCCTTCGAAGACAAAACTTGTTTTGAGGTAGAAAATTTCCAAACTGCTTGTATGGACTTTGTGAGGCCTCTGTCTGTAGACAGCAGGCAACTCAGCATGAGTGGATGTAGTATCTTAAGAATTCATGGGATTTGGTGCCAATCCCAGTATCAAGGAAGATCACTCTATCTAACTGCCACCTAGGTGGGCAGTTAACTTTCAGTTATTTAGCTAAAACGTTTTAACCTGTGAGGGCTGGATTTGCAAGGCAGTAGTTCTCCTAAGGTATTATGACTGGGTAACATATCTGAAGAAGAAAAGTGTATGCTGGTGAAATTTGTTTTTATTATGACACAATTATTGAGCTCACATCAAATTTCTGGCACAGACAGCTTGTGAGGTCAATTAACTGCAAGTAATCAATTGTTGTTATGATTTCTCATGTATCAAATACATTTGGTTGACTTGTTATTTTCTTTCACAACACTATTTTTGTGATTAATAAAATTATATAAAATCTGTTCTGTATTATCATTCATTAAGTAGATGACATCCAAAATGTCATGCTATATTCTCTCTCCCACAGTTCATAGCTCTTTCATACAGTGAGGTATAAAAATGATCCTGTAATGCAGCTGTCACATATTTTAAGTTGTGAGGTTGATGATGATTTTACAAACACTGACATTCTTAAATCATGAATTTCAAAGACCCAACAAATAATGATCCACTTGTAAAGACCACATAATCCCAATGATTAATGATGCACTTGGAAAGAAATATAATCCCAATGACTAATGATCCACTTGGAAAGACCATATTTTCCCAATGACTAATGATCCACTTATAAAACTAATGAATAATTATCCACTTTCTAAAGTCCACATAACCCCAATGAATAATGATTCACTTATAAAGGCTACATTACCCCTGTGGATTCTGATCCACTGGAAAAGACCATATAACTGCAGCGAATCACAATCTACTTATAATGACTATATAACTCCAAAGAATAATTATAGATCTGTAAAGATCATATAATTCCAAAGAATAATGATCCACTTGCAAAGACCATATAACCCTAATCAATAATAATCCACTTGTAAAATCCATATAACCCTAGTGAATAATAATCAAATTGTATAGACCATATAACCCCTGGCATATCCACAACGTTAAGTACCAATAAAATGCTGGGGTTTTTTCATCAGAACTGATACCCATAAAAATGTATAAACTGATTGCATTTTACAAGACACTTCAGCAGAAAAATCCCAACATATTTTAAATTACTAATAATACAGATGGACAGTACCACAAGTCTCAGTGCTCCTGGATTAGCACATCAGCATATGTAAAACCAGAAATGTCTTCATAGTACCTGAAATCTGACCTAAATAAGGCTGGATAGATATGGCCTCTGGAGTGGTAACAAGTTCAACTAATTAGATGTAATCATCATCTCATTAATACGAATGGTTCTTGCTTATTATCAAATTCATCCAAGATCTTAATTAGGGGTGAAACGATTCATCAATATATCAATGCATAAATACTTTTGCTGGAATGATACACATATTAACACAAGAGAAGGAGAATTGATACAAAATGATACTTACTATACTTTTTAAAGTTATGAAGCATATTGGATTACTGGAACTGGGAAATTGTTAATGGAGATACCAGTGAGTGATTTTGAGCCCGAAATGGTGTTAAATATGAGTCAGATGTACATGTTGGATGGACTAAAATAGAGGGCATGATGGTCAGTCTCCCTTTCAACAGTATTTCGAAATTAAATGTAGAAAGGGTAAAATACTGAGCCTAATTAAGATACACACAATTTAAAAGTAGAATACAATTTTCATTTTTTTATGAATCAGTTTAGCCCTTTGAATCATATGCTACAAAACCATATATCCATATCAGTGTTAAGATAAACTGAATAAATAAGGATAAAAAAAAGAAATCATGAATTAAAAATATTTATTTTTTGAATTTGAATACTCTGTCTGCACAAGCAGACTATGGCATTGATTGACTTAAAACCCTAATACAGCATTTTGGAACAGATGAGAAATCTGGCATAGGAGCCAGTAAACTGCTGATTCAAGAAGTAAGTTTGTGTTAGTGAAAAATCCTATTTTGGAGCAGATGTATCCAAAAGATAATATCTGTGAGCTCTGGAAAATTCTAAATAGTAGCCCCAAAGATCGGTTTCCTAACATCTTCAAGCTGATAAAGCTAGCTATGCATATGCCCTTTCAGAAGGAAGCACAGAAAAATATTCATACACAGATAAGGAACAGAGTATGCTCAGAAATAATTAACAGATTAATACTTATACAACTAGGGATAACATTAAAGATTTTGATTTCAGTAGAGCTCTAAACAAGCTGTGTATTGAAGTGTTTGGTAAATATTGAACCATGACTGTTTCTTCCTCCCCCTCCTTCTTTTCCACTCTCCCCTTCTTTTGGTGACAAAGGCAAAGTCCCTCTTAAGAAATAATCCTGGCAGCATCTCTCCTTAAACTGTACATTGGAACAAATTTAGAATTTCTCTTTGTTTGCAGAGATATTTAACCAGTGAATGAAGGTGCTGATAGAATAAAGAAAATTACTAGAGAATCAGCAAGGGAGCAGATTTCAAACAGCTGAAGTTTATCACCTTATGTAAATTGTTATGAAAAAAATATAGAATAGGATTGGGTATTGTGAATAGTTTTCCTTCTTCACTAAAAAATACAAGTACCTGTGGCCACAGCAGTCTTTTGCATATTCAGGAAGTACAATGTAATAGATATTGTTGGTATTTATACTCATTCCCATGCCCTGAATTTGTTCTTGATTAGATTTTCTTAGCACGAGGAAATTGCTTTATTGGTGCTGCTTTGAAGATAACATCATAATGTCTTCTATGTTTAAGTTAGACATGAAATTGGTAATAAGTTGTTTTCAAAGTATTCGTGCAGTGCAGAAAAAGGGCCTGGTGGATAAAGTGAGTTAAATGGAACCACCAGTAAATAGCCTAAAATGCTGAATAAAACTCACTGACAACCAACAAGTAGCCTGTTTCAAAGTATTTTTGTTTTCTTGTCATTGATGAGAATTGCATATAAATATATAATAACTATATCTCTATCTGTAATCTGCATACTGGAAATACAACCAGTATGTCAATACACATAAAAGTGCAACATCTACCTTTCAAAGATGGAAAGACCATCAAGTGTATCGATATGTATTGTATGGCAGGCTGTGTATCGTGAATCTTATCGATATGTGGCAAAGATGTATTGTTCCACCCCTAATATTAATGATACAATCACATGTTTCAAGTTTGACCAAAAACAGAATCAGAATAATTATTATGATTTCTAGAGTGGTTAAATGCTCAGCCAATCAGATGTAAGATCACTTTATTAAAATGCTGGTATCTCTTTCATTACTGAACTCATTCTAGAGATTGATGATAAAAGCCTATATTCCAAATCTGAAAAAGATCAGATCAGAAATATGCCCTCCTACTGGTAACAAGCTTTGCTGATCAGATTCAAGATCACCTTATTTGCATAATATGGATCTCAATCATTACTGAACCCATCTGAGAATCTGATGACACAAGTCAAGATTTGAAGTTTGATCTAAACTGGATCAGAAATGTGGACTCTAGAGTGGTACCAATCTATTGTTCATGGATAGTTAGACACTGCACAAATGGCGATGGATGATGACTAATGGATAGTTAGACAATGGAGGAATGGTGATGGATGATGCATAATGGATAGTCAGACAATGGATGAATGTTGATGGATGATGCATAATGGATAGTCAGAAAATGGATGAATGGTGATGGATGATGCATAATGGATGTCAGACACTGGATGAATGGTGATGGATGATGCATAATGGATAGTCAGAAAATGGACAAATGGTGATGGATGATGCATAATGGATGTCAGACACTGGATGAATGGTGATGGATGATGCATAATGGATGTCAGACACTGGATGAACGAAGATGGATGATGCATAATGGAAAGGCAGACAATGGACAAATGGTGATGGATGATGCATAATGGATAATCAGAAAATGGATGAATGGTGATGAATGATACATAATGGATAGTCAGAAAATGGAGGAATGGTGATGGATGATGCACATTATGGAACATCAGAAAATGGATGAATGGTGATGGATGATGCACATTATGGAACATCAGAAAATGGATGAATGGTGATGGATGATGCATAATGGATAGTCAGAAAATGGATGAAAATGGTGATGGATGATACATAATGGATAGTCAGACAATGGAAGAATGGTGATGGATGATACATAATGGATAGTCAGAAAAAGGATGAATGGTGATGGATGATACATAATGGATAGTCAGAAAATGGATGAAAATGGTGATGGATGATGCATAATGGATAGTCAGAAAATGGATGAATGGTGATGGATGATACATAATGGATAGTCAGACAATGGAAGAATGGTGATGGATGATACATAATGGATAGTCAGACAATGGAAGAATGGTGATGGATGATACATAATGGATAGTCAGAAAATGGATGAATGGTGATGGATGATACATAATGGATAGTCAGAAAATGGATGAAAATGGTGATGGATGATGCATAATGGATAGTCAGAAAATGGATGAAAATGGTGATGGATGATGCATAATGGATAGTCAGAAAATGGATGAAAATGGTGATGGATGATGCATAATGGATAGTCAGACAATGGAAGAATGGTGATGAATGATACATAATGGATAGTCAGAAAATGGATGAAAATGGTGATGGATGATGCATAATGGATGTCAAAATGGATCAGTCATGATGGATGATACATAATGGATAATCAGAAAATGGATGAATGGTGATGGATGACGCATAATGGATAGACAAACAAGGGAGGAATGACAATGGATGATGCATTACTATGTTTATTATGGCCAAGTAAGCTAAAAATGGTAACAGTGTAACTCCAAGCTGTCAGCAGAATTGATTTAAGTAGTTCAGGAAAAGCCTGTTTTATGCCCCAAACAAGTATACAGTGATCATTTCTACTCCATAACAAATTAAAACTTACTTGACCACCTGAATCTTGGTTAGCCTGGGGTTTAGAATCAGATGAACTTGTATGTTTATTCTTGTTAATAACAACTGTTTCTGTCAATGGAATCCACCACTTGGAATATTCTGGAATTTTAAAAAACCCCAAGTAATACTTTATACAAAGTATTCAATATGACACACTCTCACAACATCTACCACAATGAAATGTAAATTCTGTAAATTCAGCAATATCTAGTGAGAGTTGTATAACAAATATTCATCAGTAGTGTTAGTACAAGCAAGGGTCACAATTAAATCTATTATGGAATCAAACCAAACTAAATCTAACTTTATTCCTGGTATCAAATTTTCCAATTTAAAACAAGCAGGCATTTGTTCATGGATCTTCAACTAACTTTGTATGTAGTCTACTAGTCTGCAACTCTTTTTTCTCTATTTCTTTTGTTATGTATATCTATATTATATGTATTACTTTCAAAATAATAGTTCATAAGGGTTATTTAGTTAACAATATGTTACATAGTAATTTTTCTATGATCGTAAGTTCGTACTTTATAGATAAGTCATTCTTGTATAGTGCATAAATTCTCATGTTCAAGATTGAATTGTACTATTAATTCAGGTGAACATCACGTAACCTGATTTCAGGATATGAGTTCTTGAGAGGCCAGGCAGACCTAATTTCTGACTGGCCAGTGCTAAAACAGCTTATTTTGTTTACGAGTTCAGATTATTAAAAAATCTAAACATGATGCTCTCTGTATTATGTCTTACTTATCTAAAGATCAATTCATGATACTGACTGTTGCCCTGTGTTAAAACGAGATACTGATCAATTTCTGCACATGCACATTTTGGGCAGGGCAAAACAAATGACATTGACCAGTCAAGTTGCATTATCATGAGAATTTTATCAATGTTTTAATTAACTTGAAAACCCAATTTGTCATGAATCTATTGGTTTCAAATGAATTTAATCATGTCATAGTTAAAGACTGATACCAAAACAGACCCTTAAGATTCTTTCAACATACTCCTAAGCTGTCGTATAAAGTAGTTGCTAAATTCAACATGGAACGTTATGTAATAAACATTTTCTTTCCTTTTCTTAAAATACATTACTATATTTGTGATAAAATGTCTAAAACAATGACACACACACACACACACATATATATATGTGTGTGTGTGTGTGTGTGTGTGTGTGTGTGTTTAAGTTGGGTAGATGGTGCATACTCTAAATCTGATGGTCCATTGTTTAAGCCTCGACATCACAAATGAGTCTTTGGCAAGACATTTCCCATTAGCCATGCAAACCAGCATGTAAAGAAATAAATTTGTTAGTGTGAGTAGAGCAGATTTCCATATTCCATTGTATATCAATAATAAATTATAATTTCATAGAAGAATCAAGACAGATGTCTAGAGCACGTATTCACATTGAATGAGGTATGAGGAGAATTAACAATTTTAAGCTTGTAGCAGGACTAATGCTGATAACATTTGCAAATTAAAAGAATGTATGCAAAAACTTCTGCAAGTGGTTGGTGGAATTGTTAACATAAACCAGCCTTTGTTGTAGAAGTCAATTAACAAGCACAAGTGTAATCATGTATTGACTTTATTTTATATCATGAACCACAGGTGATTGTCTACTAATACAATTGTGTCAGGAATAATTGAAAATGCCAATAATGAGAAAACATGAAAATAGTGTGCTTATTCATGTCAATGCCTGTCTAAAATACAATGTCGCAGTATCAACAAAATACAATTATTTCTTTAATTTGACATGTTAAATAAATTTGTTTCACAGTGTATACCTTTCTTATAAAAATCCATATATCAGATAATGAATTTCTAATTTTTTCTTTTTATTTGTCAGTGATCATCATACTTGGGATTGTGTAATGACAAGAAGCTTTTGCTAGTATGCATTTTTGCTCTTTTCAGGCAAATTTTTCACTTTCTTGTCTTTTTCTGCCCTACACAAAATATGCATGTGCAGAATTTCATTCTGTTTCTCGTACATTAAAGGTGAGTGAATTGGTCTATATAAGATATGAATTAAGGAGAATTAAACATTCCTAGCAATAATCATCAGTCTCAGAGGACATATAATTAGTTGTGTATAATTCAGAGGATTCATTTAATTCAATCATTGATTGAAATTACAAAGTGCTTAATCCTTATAGCTTGGAATTACTGTGGATTCATTTAAAGACATTTGGATTATACAACAGTAACATCAATTGAAATACCGCTGGAACTCTTTTGGATTAGTCTATACTTTTGGACTTGACAGAACATTTAGGACTATTCAGGATTTCATGAACCATACTGTAAGTTATTTTTAATTTTTCACTTAGAAAATAAAGGGAAATAAATTATATTTTCAATTTTACAAAACTTGTTGATTTTCCCTCTTTACTGTTAAGTAGATTAAGACTATAGTGTCAAAACACTTATTTTTCTTTAAGAATGATTTCAACCAGTTTAACAATCTGATTAAAATCAAGATATATTTATAACAAGTACTATATATACTCACTTATAAGTTCAGTCCAACTGCAAAATGCTGAGACCCAGATCTGCCAGTGCAGATCTAGGTCTATGCAGTTTGGAGTAATCAGTAAAATGAACGACATAGACCCTGATCTCCTGGCACATTATGTGACATCGGATCTGTGTCTATGTTGTTTGCAGTAGGACTTTATCTATAAGCAAGTATATGCAGTAGATTTGACAAAGACCAATAAGAGGTCATGTTCTGTTAATCCTGACTGACCAATGAAATCAAAGCTTTCATATTTATGAATGTGAAAAATTTAAGATCATATTATTACTTACAACAGCTGTCTCTAACAAGGAATGAAATGCTAGATCTGATAGGCTACTAAAAAATAAGAATTCCAAAGGTCTGCAGAGCATAAAATTTTATTGCTGCCTTACAGAATTCTGTTGTGTTGGCTATCTAATTTTAATCAGATTGACCAGTTTAACTAACAGTAAGGCCAATTATCAACTGTGGTTGGGGTGACTTTGTTCAAAAGGACAGTGACATATAGATATACTGGTTAAAGCTATACCCAAATATATGGTATCAAATGAAAGCAAAAAGAATGAGCTTTACCATGATGCTAAGTAATGTACTTTATCCATCAGTCTGACCATGTTACAGCCAAAAATTGAAATTTTGTCAAGTAATTGTTGATACTGAGATCAGAGTTTGGGTCTGGATTTTAGACATCTGTCATTAGACGTAAATCATTCTGGTCCAAATGTCAAAAGATAGGTTAAACTTGGAAAAAATTAGGATAACTTAATAAAAATAAGTTTGTAGCTCTGAGCTAAAGGCAAAATAACAAATATAATTTATTTAATCTCTCTTCATATATTGTTGAACTATTCAACAAAAAATCAAAAACAACTTTCTGTGGCTATCCAACTAACTTGTAAGCAGAAATTAATCAGAACAACCTTGTATGCATGTTTTATTTTATTGTATAAATTATACAATTTTTTTTAGTAAGTAGATCTGTAAACGAGAAGGGCCTTCTATCAGTCAGTAGGACCACCTGAGTTTTCAAAAGCAGGAAGTCCTGAGGGCTTCCTACTTAAAAAAGTTAGTGTCAGACCCTGACATAATTGCATTTTTATGCTATATCTTGAATAAAATATGATTTAGACTTTGCTTTCTATGAGTTAAATACTTTCCTTAATATATCCCCTCCCCCCAATTCTATTGGTATTGTTCAATAAATTCTATCGGTGGGTCCTGAAAGGCCAAAATCACATCTAAAGGTGGCTACCCAATTTCAAAACTTCCTTCCCCCAGTTCCATGTATGTTTTAATGGAACAACCCTCAAGTATTGTTGAAATATCCAATCAAAAACAACTTTCTCTGGATAGCCAATTAACTTATAAAGCAGCAATTAACCAGAATTCAGCTTGCTTGGATTTGCTTGAAAGAAATTAACAAAATTGTTATTTACCAGAATTTATGTAAGACATTTAAAATGGAGTAGGCTGAAATGGTCAATGACAAGCTAAAATTACCTGGAGATATCTTAGACTCATTGGGTAACACGTTCAGGCAGTTTAGCTGCATCAGCAATTCTTGAAATCTAGCAATAGGCCAGTAACGGTTATCCTTGGTCTCCTCTCCAGGCCTTTGGAAAAATCGGACAAAGAGATATTCACTGAAAATTGGGCCCATTGATCCCTTAGGGGGCCATTCCATTTTTTCCATCAGGAGGGGTATCATAGGCTTGCCCAAGTTCACACTTAGATTAACCTTGAAACATAAGAACAGTATAATTTAGGTAATCAAAAACTTTGCATGTATCCTGGAGTCATTGTTTTTGACATATTTCACTGCTTACTGTTACTTTTTCAGAAATATACTTTACATTTACCATTACAGAAACATACTTTACATTTACCTTTCCAGAGATACAGTCTGCATTTACCATTTCATAAACATACTTTACATTTACTCTACACTGTACATTTACCATTTCAGAAACATACTTTATATTTACAATATATTTTACATGTACCATTTCTGAAACATACTTTAGTTCAAACATGAGCTCTTTTTTTTAAACATGCAAATAAAGTATCAGTGACTTGTTCTCTTGTGTTCTTCTTAGCATGCATACAACCAGGCAATGATTCTTTAGAAAGTTTGTGTGTTACTTCATGTGTTTCTACACACTTTCAATGAATCAACTTCTGCTCATTACACTGCAGTACATAAGATCTGTGGCAAATCAACTTCTACCTGTTACATTATTGTACATAAGACAACTGGCACAATCTGCATCTGCCTATTACACTACTGTACAAAAGATCTGTGGCAAAAACTACTGCTGTCTATTACACTGTGTATATAAGATCTGCAGCAAAAATATAAGGCAGTCCTGTTGAACATTAAACTGCACTGAAATACAGGACTTTATTTGAAAATTCACAGAAAGAAACTAATTTAGCATTACTGAAGATATTTTTGTTTAACTATCATTATGAATTTGAGAGAGTTTTCTTCTCAAAGCTAAACTATTCAAACTGAGGAAAATAATCATAACACCATATGTGATTATTTTTATTTGTAAGCCAAATATATTAGGCTAAATATTGTAAACTATTAGACAAAATTAAATGATACTAAATTAATTACGATATGGACATGCAAAGATCTTATCTCTTGAATAAACAGAGCTACAAAATTTTTGGCATTCTTCATAATTCACTTCACTCAAAGTGCTGATACTCAGGGACAAAACACATGAAGTCGCAGGAGAAATGGCTGATATTCAGAACTTATCATTCTTACCACTATCTATGAATGAAAAAGTAAATGGGCCAAAATGATTAAACCATTAGTAAAATTTAGTTACACAGGAAATAAAATTAAAACTACATTTGTGTTTCTAAAACATACATGCTCCCACTGTAGACCTCCAAATGTCCACAATAATTAAAAATTGTAGAAAATGTTGAAAAATTCCTATAATGGCATGAGCACCTAATTAGGTCATCTATTTGTACAAATGTGCACACTTTTTTTTTCTCTCTCTCCCTTGTGTGATATTTGCTAAATTATCCTCAGTTATAAAATGAGAGACCTAAAAATCTAAAAATGTTAAAAACATGGAACTGCTGTAATTGTGTCATCAACATATTCATTAAAAAACCAAAATTTCATCTGTCTACCTCATGTGGATGTTCCTTAAATGTGCTACAAAATTTCTGTCCAAAAAAAGGTAAAACTTTTTCAAAAATGTGAAACTAGAGTACCATGAACAACATCATGCACCCATCCCATGCTTAATGGTCCTCTGTGTAGGCACTAATAGAGTAAAGCACATCAAACACACAGCCCACGTTTAATAGTCTTTTGTGTAGACACTAATAGGGTAATGCACATCACACACATCCCATGTTTAATAGTCCTCTGTATAAGCATTAATAGGGTAATGCACATCATACACCCATCCCATGTTTAATAGTCCTTAGGGTAATGCACATCATACATCCATCCCATGTTTAATAGTCCTCTGTGTAGGCATTAATAGGGTAATGCACATTACACACATCCCATTTTTAATAGTTCTCCATGGAAAGGTCAAATTGTATGAATTTTTTCAACTGACTTAGTCCCAAGGAAACATAAAATTGTGTTTTTTTTTAGCTCCCTAGGCCCAAGGAAACATCAAACTGTGTGTTTTTGCTAACCTATAGCTACAAATGCTTGTTAATATTGTCTATATATAACAAATTTATATATTATATTCAGACAGTGAAATGTATTATTTCCTAGTTGTCATGTATGTTTAACTTGTGTAATTGACTTTTTTCCATAACTGAGGGTGGGAATTTGACTAATATTTTATCTTTTCTGTAATCAACATATTACACAGCTAAACATATTTACCTGGATCCGAGTGCAGGACACAGGTATTCACCTTAGGAAAAATCTGGTCAACATTATATTTTACATGTTGTATGCTAAATTTTTTATGAAGAGACCTGACCATGTTTACAACTTTAAATGTTCTGGAATGAATTTGATGGGAAAATGACCCTCATCCTAGTTCTGATACTGTGTCTTAGTTCTCATATGATAGGCACAGGGACCAGTCCTTTAATATTGTAATGAGAAAGCCCATGGACAATAATCTTTGTTTTGTATAAGCTAATTTTCGTTTCATTAAAGTTTATGATTGATTTTAAATGTTAGCAGGCTTTGTAGCACTGTCTAACATCTTAGTTTTGGGTCATGTGATTCTGCATGGGTATATATACGTGCCAAATGTAGCTGCAATGGTGGTGTGTTATGAAGTGGTATTGCATGAAGATGTCCCCTTGCAAGTGATGCAGCATAACCACCCCACCAGAGCAGGCACATTTGGTCGCATTTCACTGAATAGGAAAGGGCCAGGCTGGAGAATCTAAAAAGAGCAGGGACCAGGTATTTTGATGACCAGAATACAGGTGCTACAAGGCTCGTCCAAGAAGCGTGAAAATCTTGGAATCACAACCTTGCAACAATACACATTGTAACTTAAGATTTCTCTTCTCTCATCACTTCACCCTGTTCATCTCTCTCTGTCAATCTTGAGCGAGTAAAGGCCCATGACCATGACCTGGTTGAAGATACAGTTCACAACACAGTCAGCAATCCAGAAAGATGACCAAGTCAGCTACCAGAGGTTGGCAA
>JAECUM010050997.1:0-12228 GCA_016617855.1 Megalonaias nervosa | reverse complement strand
CCCACTACCAATTATAAAAACGAAAAAATTCAAGGTTATTTTTTAAAAATATGCACAAAACCTACCCATTTAAATCATTAATATATAATTTTTACTCGATTTCCCCCCAAGTGTAGTCGTGTAGGCTAAAATTATAGTTGTGTAGCGGAGTAAGCAGAGAATATATGCAGCAGGGCTCCATACTAATGGGCGCAGTGCATCATTGGCACAAAGTATGCGCACTTTCACTAAGATGAAGGGTGATAGTTGTTTATACCTCATACGTTCTGGTGTTTTCGAAACCGATTACTTATGGTGGCACTCTACAGTTTCGTATTTTGCATAGGGTTAGATTTTTAAAGAAAAAGAACTTCCCAGTTTCCCTCACAGGTTATACTACTTAAAAATGGCCTTGTATATATTAGGTATTATTAAATAACTTTAAACTTTTTAATTTTATTTTTAATTTTTTAAAATATTTTTTGGGTGTATGATTGATGGGTGTAATTTGGGTTATAGACTATACAGCTTGGCCTTACTTCAGTTGTGCATTTGGAAAAACCTGCTAGCTCCACTTGGTCATTTTCACTTCCTGAACCTCAGAGGTAAATTGTAAAAAAGAGCCCATAATTTGTAATTCATTCATTGCGCTTCAAAAGCTGTACTGTCTAGTCTGACAAAATTCATTTTCCCTATTTTGATAACTGCTAAAGATAGTGTACCTTAAACTAATTCAGGCTCATTTATCGAGCACATGGGAGCAGTCATTTTGGTTAGCTGTGTGCTTACAGCAGGTACAATTTCCACAACTAAACTAACCAAAGAAATTTCAGCCACAGTATATGAAAGTATTGTAGAAGCATGCCAACATTCTCTACATTGTGCATGTTGCAAATGCAAACAATGTCACCGTACACCTGTCACTCTCTCAGAAGTTCATGATATCTGTTGAGCGCTCCATATATCAGGGAGTGATATAATCGGACTGCGGATGACAGGCAAGATTTACTTACCTCCGAAATCGAAGAGCTTGACAAAATGCAAATACATGCAAATACTTTCGAAACTGAAGATTTGACAACGGAAGTGCTCCAAAAAGCAGTAGCAATATATCTTGATTTTAATTTGAAATAAGTAAAATTCTCCGCAGAAATGTGCTAACGTGTTTGTGCAAAACATAACAT
This sequence comes from Megalonaias nervosa, assembly GCA_016617855.1. Classification (NCBI taxonomy): domain Eukaryota; kingdom Metazoa; phylum Mollusca; class Bivalvia; order Unionida; family Unionidae; genus Megalonaias; species Megalonaias nervosa. The sequence goes on along the minus strand of JAECUM010050997.1, from coordinate 11,065 downwards.
TGTTCATGCTCAATGGGGCGCTTACGCTGTAAAATCTACAGTACCGGAGATTCGTAGTTTTTACACGTTGTCAGGCTCTTCAGTTTTATAGATCAGTAAATTTTGCATGTAGTCCGTAATCCCATAATGCCTAATAGATGTCATCGGTTTTGAAAAACTCCGGAACTTATAAAGTTTGTATTATACATTCACTGGTTCAATCCCCTCCCGGACATCAATGAAAGTTTGCAAATTTGAACCTAACTTATTCGATGCTTTAAAAATATAGAACCGATTCGTGCTTCTTTTTTTTCTTTTTTCTTTCTTTTTTTTTTTTTTTTGTTGTGGTGTTTTATTGAAGTATCGTCACAGAGAGATTAAGAGTTAATAATTTCTCAGTGACTTTCAAGAGCTTCAGACATCAGCAGTTTGTGAATGGGCTTGGGCTTAAGGTCTCATTCAGCCAAGTTAGATAACACTTTTTTTGGACAGGCCCGACGAAAAACTCACTTCTAATACAAGAGAGGCCTGATCTAGACTTCGAGGGGCACTGGAAACATGAGCAGGTAAATATTTACAAAATCGTAATACTACTCCACTGATAAACACTGATACCATAGATCATTTGAAGAACCGCAACGTACGCTTGCAAAATGCACTAATAGGAAGTCTCTCCCCCCTCCCCCTTCTATAAATGGTACTAACAGCTGCCTCGTTTGGCGTTCAGCATTAAGAGGTTAGTGTTAGGACTGGTCGGTCTGGTGTTAGGATAATGTGACTGGGTGGGACATCATGCTACATGTCTGCGACATGGTGCCCCAGTGCTAGACATCACTATAAACTGCCACACTGCAGACATTGTAGCGATATGACTGAAAAGTTGTTAAATCTACGTTAAAAATCCAAATCACACACACACACACACACACACACACACACACACACACACACTCCCCCCTTTCAACTTGGGTAATGTGATAACTGTTGAACATCAGGTTGGCGAAGTAGGAGAGTCTTCAATTGCTACAGAAAAATATATAAAATAAATTAAATTAAAATCAATTTCTTCAAACTGATCCAATAAGAAGAAAATGATGATAACGGCAACGATAACGATGAGCAGGTCCGAAGGGGGGGGGAGGCGAGGTTTCCGGACCCGCTCCACCCGCTAAACATACACACACACACACACACACACACACACACACACACACACACAGTCACTTGCGAGTTGAAATTTGACCATCGTTTTATTCTTGCGCACGTTTATTGGGTACTATGAACACTTGAAGTAAATAGACACATAAACTTCTGCTTTCGTGCCCTTTCGAGGAAAGTCAGGGCCAATTTGAAATTTGTCTTAACACTGTCTTAATTTTAACAATTATTAATTGTTTACAGATTTAAAGTAGATAAATCATAGATAAATATAAACTATAAATTTAAAATTAATTAAATATAAAATTATAAATTTAAAATTAATTAAATATACTATTATAGTTAAACATTCCTCGTACATATAATTGTTTCAAAGAACATTTAATGATAAAAAAAAAAGATGGGATACACTTGTGTGGTTGTGACCTGCATGTTACCTTAAAAATCATTTTGATAATTTATGAAAATTTGCACTGCCACGAATATTTGCATTTTAGTTTCACGGGAATACATCGGATTGCCAGATAATAATGGCTTAATTTTAAGTGGGGTCGGTAACGTGTGAGAACACATGTCCCACAGTTGTATAATTCTAACAGAAAGTGTTCATCTCTGTGTACATATCCTTAGGTGTAGTAATTATTGTCAAAAACAGATTTAGGAATAAATCATTATTTAGGATACTGCATTTGCTTCTCAATCGTGTATGCTTGATCGACTTGATTCCCAATAACATCTGACCCGGAATTTTACCTTGAGTATATTGTAAAACAAGATGGCTACTGCAAGCACGGAAGAAAGTCTGAATCTAGACGTAGTTGATGAAATTGTCAATCAAACAGCCACTCTTTGGGATCCTTGTCTAAGCGTTGACTGGGATAAAGAAAGTTCAACACAACAGTGCATTCTGAGGATAAAAAGGTGGTTAATTATTCCTTCCTTCAAACACCTGAAACTGAAAGTAGCAACTGGTCATTTACGTAAACTTTTTTTTAATGACGTTACCCTAAAGATAATATAAAATAAGATAAGAATTCTTTATTTCAGACTACATAGTCAATACATCTAAATTAAAGGGTAAGGTGGTCGAATTTTGACCAGTAGAGTAGTTCCGACCACTAATAATAATAATAATAATAATAATAATGGCTTTATTTAAAGAGGGTAACACAGCTAAGAACTAATCTACCTTGAGGCCTTCATACAAAGGAATTTATTTACTTTAGCTGTATCTCTAAAGCCACTGGATATATTGGGTTTGGAAGAAGGAAATAGAGTGGGCATATCTAATCTCAGCTGGAATACTATTCCAGAGCAAAGTTCCAGAGTATTGGAAACATTTAAAAAAATAATTCCTTATTTGGTTTGGGAATTTTATACTGTTTGGTAGACATGGTTCGCAGGTGGGGAATATTGCCAGGTAGCCTATACTGGAACAGTGACTGTAAATATTCAGGAGCACTATTATTGGATATCCTGTACATTAATTTGGCTTTTCTCAAACAGATTCAGTCTTTAATAGGTAATATTTTAAACTTACCAGCTAAATTTTCATTGCTTTCTTTCTGGATTGATACTAGCCCAAATGCTCTTTTTTGAAGATGTGCCAGCTTTGCTATGTTTTTATCATTTGAATTACCCCATACTGTATTACAGTAGTCTAAATAGGGTTGTATGTAACTGTTATAAAATAGTTTTCTGTGCCTTTCAGGAAGAAAATGTATTATCCTACTTAGAAGCCATAAACTTGAATTGACTTTTTTACTGTTATGTTTGATATGTTCAGTCCATGATAGGTTATTATCTACCAAAACACCAAGTAGACTGTCATGACAGACCATTTGCAAATTTTTATCCTTCCATGTCAGACATAGTTCATCACTATCAAGATTTGCCCTATTTTGTTGTGTTGAGATAAGTAATATTTTAGTTATACCAGTATTTACCACCATGCCATTGCATGTGCACCAGTTGTCCAGTCTGTTTAGAAATTTTTGTAAAGAAATTTCGAGCTCATGCTTTGTGTTTTGGATGTCTGACAATGTTGTGTCATCTGCATAGAGATCTGTAGGTGATATTGAGTCCCTTAGTAAAAGTGGTAGGTCATAAATAAATAAAATAAATAGTAATGGACCTAGAATTGAGCCTTGTGGTATTCCATATCTGATTGTTCCAGGTTCAGACAAAACATTATTGATATAAACATGTTGTGTTCTTTCACTTAAGTATGAAGTAAACCATTCAACTGTGCTTTTATCACATTGGTAGATTTTCAGTTTCTTCAAAAGAATTTCATGATCCACCATGTCAAAAGCTTTCCTGAAATCTATAAATACAGATCCTATTATTCTACAGTTGTCAAGTGCTTGAAGCCATTTATCAGTTAGGGAGATCAAGGCAGTCTCACATGAATGTTTCTGTCTAAAGCCTGATTGATTAGGGTATAACAGCAAGTGTTTGGTTAAATATGACATAAATGGACATGTTTTTCAATCAGTTTTGACAAGTTAGGTTTTATTGAGATTGGCTGGTAGTTATCAACATCATCCTTAGAAGCAGATTTGTGAATAGGAGCTACTTTTGCAGTTTTCCATATTTTGGGGACAGATGAGGTTGCAATACTTAAATTGATTATGAATGTTATGCTATCTAAATTAGCACTGACATATTGCGGGTTTTTGGTCATCAGCCAGTACAACAAACATGTAAAGTGGCATATTTCTGTGTACATGAATTTATAAATGAGGTACAAAGGGGCTCGTAGCGTTGCTTACAATTTAACTGTCAGTCATATATTAGTATAAAATTTATACTATATGTATGTCTGATAGTTAAATTGTAAGCAGTGATACAAGCCCCTGTGATGAGGTAAAGGTCAATTGCAACACATAATAATAGTGTATGATGTCACCTGTAGAATAAGTACAGGTATGAAATAAATATCATGTGGGTCTGTCTCATCTGTTGTTTCTCAGCTGTCATTAAGAAGCATGGGATACCAAAGTAACATGGAGCCAGCAGGACTAGGAAAAATGATCACTCTGGTTTTGAGGATAAGAGATTCCTACAAAGTAAGATGCCTCCCCTGATATTTGTGTTTTTGGGGTTGCCCAAAAAACACAAATATCAAGGGAAGCTTCTTGCATTGTAGAACTAAGGATATGACTGTATGCTGTTTGTGCATAATACATGTAATAAAGTGTCATTTTCTTAAAATATGGAAACAAATACTGAAAAGATACATTCACTTGTTTTTCATTTTAAGGTACATTTAATATTAATCATTTGCAAATTACAGCCAGACCAGAAATGATGCTTTAGCTGGAAAATAATACTTCAGTTTGTATGTTTTCTTATTACATTTTAACTGATATTTTCAAAAGTTTTGTTTCTTTCTTTCCCTTCACTTCATTTTGTGATATCTCGACCACTTTACCTCTGTTCAAATATGGTTTCGGCCGGTAATAAAATGTATATAAAAAACTCACAAATCGATTGCTGAACTAAAACAAAATTCGAATATGTCAGAAGTGAGAGCTAAAAAAATACATGTATTCCTAGGGCCCCTCTAAATCTAAATTAGGTCCCTCTTCTATCATTAGCAAGTTGTCTGTGGAGCCTGACCAAAATAAATATGGTTACTTAATTTGTTTTAAAGAGACATTGAGCCCATTGACAAACTGCTGCATTTTTATTTTTAAGTTCTTTAAATACACTGGTAAATTATTAATATTCAATTCCCTGATGGGTCCCATATATAGACCCCTCCACATTATGAAGTTTGTCTGCCTAAGCTTTACATATATATAGCATTTCCAGTGGGATGCACATGATCTATGAATGAGGAACAGTATTATTTCTGTTCTCCCTATTTCATTGGTTACCTATAATTAGCACTCACCTGTAATGAATGAATAATAATAAGCTGTCCCAAGCTGAGGCTGGCTAAGTAATGCATTGCTGGTCAAAAGAAGCAAGCAGTACCTATGTTGTTTCTGATATTTAGGCAATGTCAGGGGATTAGTGACTCATGAATGCCCCTGATACAATGTTATTTCATGATACAATGTTATTTCACATCTCCTTAGAACCATAACATCAAATAATTATGAACTTGAAGCTACCAGTTTTAATGATTGAAAAAAAAGATTGGAATCATTGCTAGTGGAACTTTAGTCAGGATTTGTGATTTTTTAAAAAAAATTCTTTTAGTACTAGAAGTGATCAGTTAATATGTTTATGTTAGTAGTAAAATTTCCTCACTTGGAGGACAGAATTAGCAGACTAGCGAGCTTGATTTGATAAAATTCATTTTTTTCTCCATTATTCATTGTTTCCAAAGAACATTCATATTTTAGTTTCATTGTCTGAGATCTCTCGTCAGTCTTTGATCTGCTTACGTTGTTTTATTAGTCGGATGTGCATATACATGCAAAGGAGTAAGAATCTGAGAGTCGTCAAAATGTGGCTCATTTACTGTAATGTCAGATTTGTGGGTGGATATTTATGCCACTTAGTAGAATAAGTCCAGGTATGAGATAAATGTCATGTGGGTCTATCACCTCGGTTTCTTTGAAGAGAATTCCTTATTAAGATTTGGTTTTTTTTGATAGCAGCTAGTGATTAAAACAGGTGTGAAAATATACCATATACGATTAAATGTCAGCCCACAGCTAATTACATCTATATGTATGAGGTCACAGGAAAATTCATTTTTTCAGTTTTGCAGAAAATGACATGTTGGTCTTGTTGCAAAAATTCCTCCAGGATTACTGCTAAGAAAAGCATGTGAATATTAAACATGGAGAAATTGTAGAATCATAAAAACAAGTCAATATGTACATATAAAACAGGGTCATGTGACCTTTCCTAACTTAAAGTTAGTGCATATTGTTCAGACATTACAGTTGTGTATCTGTATGTCTAGTAAAAGAAAAGAGGTGCTGTGTTAGAATGTGATTAATTGGTAAATATACAGCTCTCCCTCGTTATTATGCAGTAGACGAGGTCTGTAACCTCTGCATAATGTATTGAACCACATGAGAATCCCGATACCACAAGATACAGAAGATACCATTGTATACCAAACATTGCTATAGCAGGCAGTATACAAATATTTTAAATAATGGTGTTTTGAAACGGAAATGATGACAGACTAAGTTTCACCTTGTTTTCTTTCAACTCGTATTATTTTAAATTTGAATTATTTTGGTCTCAGCATCCATTATAGTATTGCATTATATCTAGAATCATGCTTAACAAGGCATGTTGTAATGGGAGAGAGCTGTAATGAAATCTGAAACTCTTGATGTAGTAGCATTTGAAGCCATGTTTTCATTTCCACCAAAAGAAGCATGAAGACATTTCTACCATAGAAGAAGAAATAAACCGTGCAAAATTAGGACCCAGAGGCTGATGAAGTCCCTGCTCATAGACTTGGACCTAAGGAATGTGTGTCAGTGTCAAATGCAGCCTGAGTTGGGTACTTTGTGTCATTTAAAAATGTAGTTTGCTCCCATTTCCTCTGCATTAATTGCTCCCATTTCCTCAGCATTATTTAGCCAACAGTATCTTAAGAGTGCAATTACACCAAACAATATGCTAATACTTGTATTCATTTTGGAATTGTGTAAAATGGTCATTCACCATAGACCCTATCCACAGGGCCAGAAGTGTTGGACATCCATAGGACTATTATTGACCCAAGCTTTCTTAAGTTTCAATGGTGTTGGATGAGTTCATGGATAGGCTATTCTTTCCCCCATTATAAGATGCCTCATTATAATGTGATTTTGGTGTTACTGTAGATCCAAGGTACATCCATAGAGCTATTATTGACCCAAGTTTCTCTAGCTTTAATGGTGTTAAATGAGTTCAGGCATATTATTATCATACCTGTGGTTGTACATACATGTAACTATATATTCATTGAGGGACAATGTCACAATATCTCTTGCTTTTGGGGAACTGTGTGCAAAAACATCTCTTTACTGCTCAGCCTCTACTCTGAAGTTTGAGCCATATGGGTAGACCCCTAAAAGTAAGGACTGCCCCAGGGTAAAATGTTAGTTTGATATGTGTCTTTTTATGTCCAGTAAGTATATATATGGTTATATAGTGTGGGGATCTCAGTAGTTTCCAAGTTGTATGAATCTCAGTAGTTACCAAGCTGTACAAATCTCTGTAGTTTCCAAGCTGTATGAATCTCAGTAGTTTCCATGCTGTATCAATCTCAGTAGTTACCAAGCTGTATGAATCTCAGTAGTTTCCAAGTCGTATGAATCTCAGTAGTTTCCAAGCTGTATAAGTTTCAGTAGTTTCCATGCTGTATGAATCTCAGTAGTTTCCAAGCTGTATGAATCTCAGTAGTTTCCATTCTGTATGAATCTCAGTAGTTACCAAGCTTTATGAATCTCAGTAGTTACTAAGCTGTATGAATCTCAGTAGTTACCAAGCTGTATGAATCTCAGTAGTTACCAAGCTGTTTGAATCTCAGTAGTTTCCAAGTCGTATGAATCTCAGTAGTTTCCAAGCTGTATAAATTTCAGTAGTTTCCATGCTGTATGAATCTCAGTAGTTTCCAAGCTGTATGAATCTCAGTAGTTTCCAAGCTGTATGAATCTCAGTAGTTTCCATTCTGTATGAATCTCAGTAGTTACCAAGCTGTATGAATCTCAGTAGTTACTAAGCTGTATGAATCTCAGTAGTTACCAAGCTGTATGAATCTCAGTAGTTACCAAGCTGTATGAATCTAAGTAGTTACCAAGCTGTTTGAATCTCAGTAGTTACCAAGCTGTATGAATCTCAGTAGTTACCAAGCTGTTTGAATCTCAGTAGTTTCCAAGTCGTATGAATCTCAGTAGTTTTCAAGCTGTATAAATTTCAGTAGTTTCCAAGCTGTATGAATCTCAGTAGTTTCCAAGCTGTATGAATCTCAGTAGTTTCCAAGCTGTATGAATCTCAGTAGTTTCCATGCTGTATGAATCTCAGTAGTTACCAAGCTGTATGAATCACAGTAGTTACCAAACTGTATGAATCTCAGTAGTTACCAAGTTGTATGAATCTCAGTAGTTACCAAGCTGTATGAATCTCAGTAGTTACTAAGCTGTATGAATCTCAGTAGTTACCAAGCTGTATGAATCTCAGTAGTTACCAAGCTGTATGAATCTCAGTAGTTACCAAGCTGTACGAATCTAAGTAGTTACCAAGCTGTATGAATCTCAGTAGTTACCAAGCTGTATGAATCTCAGTAGTTACCAAGCTGTATGAATCTCAGTAGTTACCAAGCTGTATGAATCTCAGTAGTTACCAAGCTGTATGAATCTCAGTAGTTACCAAACTTTATGAATCTCAGTCATTTCCAAGCTGTATGAATCTCAGTAGTTACCAAGCTTTATGAATCTCAGTCATTTCCAAGCTGTATGAATCTCAGTAGTTACCAAGTTGTATGAATCTCAGTAGTTACCAAGTTGTATGAATCTCAGTAGTTACCATGCTGTATGAATCTCAGTAGTTACCAAGCTGTATGAATCTCAGTAGTTTCCATGCTGTATGGCTCAGAGGTTATGTCCCTTGTAGAGTGAAGACCAACCCAGGGACCAGTGTCAGTTGCATGAGTAAACAACTCAAGAATTTAGGTAAAATCATCTTACTCCCGCCCAAATAAATAACCTCACAGTTTCTAAAATGCTTTCATATATATTTGAAGTTACTAATCTTTTCCTGTCAAAGTATTGTCTATGCAGATAATGATTAATATAATTTTTTTTCTTGTTTTGAAGGGACATTATGACCATATACAATGAACCTCCACCAGGAATGTGTATTGTTCCAGATAAAGATGACATCACTAAGGTAAGATACCTGAAACTGTAAATACAGTGGTGATCATCTTATAAGACCACCCCTTACGTAGTGGGAAAGGGGCCATATTAGAGGGGTTGCCTTTCTAGAATTGGATCACATGACTATGACTAAAAAGATTACGTATAAAGTAAAAAAAGTGAAAATAAGTTTTAAATATTTAATATTTTCAATTCACATGCATGTTATGGTATCACTACAATAAAATTTATATTAATGTTAGACAAAATAATTATGAATAATCAACAATTACAGTGCAGAGTCATTTGAAAACCCACTCAATCAAATCAGGGTACAAAACATATGTCTGTAACTATCATTTTAATCAGTTTCATTTTCCCATTGCTCCAGAATATATAACTGATGATGTTTATTTGACTCTATTGGACATCAAAATGTATCAGTTGTGATCAAAGTATTCTCCTTTGTTTCATTTAGTCCAACAGCTTTCAGTTATAAAGTTAGATGTTTTTCACTTCTTGCAGCAGTCTATTTCCTTCATTTGCAACTATACCACTGTCAAACTAAGGCCAAAAAAATGTGTTTCTGTCAACTGACCATCCCTGTTTCTTGTTGCCAACCATAGCCCCCCCCCTTTAAAAAAAATACCAAAATTGATTTGCATATGTAATTGAGTCAGTTAGACCCATTACTTTGTAGTGCTAAGTAAATTATATATAGTAATCATAAATATATATGATGTTTAAAAACAAATTACTTACCTACCTACACTAATTTTTAAACCAGTGCAAAAGGAAACACGTATCTTTTTTGGCATAATTTATAGCTATTACACAAAATGCTCTGTGTTTATTACCAAAATGAACATGTCATGTGATTGACTGGTTGTAGTCTTGTACCCCTACAAATACATTTCATACTCAATGAGAGAAAAAAACATGATGACTAACATAGCATTTTTTCTTTATGGCAACTACACATCATGCTGACTTGAGATGAGCTGTACTGTGTATCACAGCTGGTGGCTTTTGTCGTCTTTATAATTATTGCTGGCAGGAATGTCAATAGATGTGTATTTTTGGAATTTGTATAGTTATCAGTGGTTGATTTGGCCTGACAGGGATTTATCCATAACAGGGGTTTATCCATGAAATTTTATGTCCAGGGTCTGATGTCACCTATTCATTGTTTGGGCAGTTTATATAGACAAACTTGTCTGCAGTACACTGGTGTGCATTTTAGACACTGAGTGGTATTTCTTGCTGCTTTTAGGTTACAGTTAGCCAAAGGGTGTTTTCAGTGATGTGTACAGAATATTTCCAGATCAGATTCTGTGTTTGACAACTTAAATCCATGTGGAATAAGACAACTCTGAATCATGTGACCATTTCTAAATTTGTGGCTACATACTGCTGTTCCATCAAATATAGCAACTAATCCATTGCAACTTGCACACATTCTCTTACTTGAAATTTTCTGTTTACGAATTCCAGGGATGCTTAATTCGAGTTTACATGACTATTGTAACAGAAACTTTGAAATGAGTGAGTAGATGACATAAGATCCAAAACTGTCCATCAGTATCAGCACATGGGGGTGGGGGCCTATTTTATCCTGCTCCAGCAACACAGTGTTGGAACTCATTTTTCCTCAGACCTAATTTCATGAGCAGCTGTAACTTCGGATACCATAGCTTCATCTTTGGAGTGTAAGATCTGCTGCTGTCATTGGTTACAAGTCATTGGATGGGGATCCTCATTCCCATTCTTTAATTCCAACTGGTCATCAGAGGCAGCATCCGATTCTGAAAACGAGTCCCTAATGAGGTATGCACATATCTGAATCAGCTGGACAGCTGGCAGCATTATCCACGTCAATAAAGATTTGCCATGTTATGCGGGATTTAATAAGGTTTTATAAATTTGATATTTTATATAAATATCTTTTGTTGTCTAACTTTTCTGTTTTCATTTCATAGTTTTACTAAGGGCTGATTTTCATTTAGCATTGACTCATTGACTACTTTTTGTTTTCTAGTAAGATGAAATGCAGGACCAGTTGTTTATGAACAGGACAAGATGCATTTTCAGGTCACTGGCCCTTT
>JAECUM010050996.1:0-42336 GCA_016617855.1 Megalonaias nervosa | reverse complement strand
ATTATTTCGGGGTGGGGGTTGAGTTGCGGCATGGTTTATAATCGTCGTGTTTTTGAATTCATGGTCAAAAATGAGTCATGAAGATCACGAAAATTGTATCCCACAAATGATGATGAATTGATTTTATCGATTTGAATACTTTGGCAACAAACACCGAATCGTATTGAATCGATGAATATTGTTTTACCATGTAGTAAAGACTTTAACACAGTACATATAGCGGCCTATGTTTGAAATAAGGGCAATTAAAATAATTTTGCAGTTGAATAAATGTGTCAACTGTTGATTATCTGAAATCATGAAATTAATATATTGTTCGTTTTTGCAAGGTAAAGTAATTTTTAAAATGGCTTATTAATCGACAGATTATTTATAAGCAGAAAAACAGACGGACAGATGGTGATACTTTTTGATATGAGAAAAATATTTGATGAAAATTTCGTTGTGATAAAATATTTTCCTCTTTTAGAAAAAATCCTAAAAGATGCAACATCGATTTTTGTTTTGAAAAAAATCCCACAATTGATCGAGGTTACAAAAGAGAGCTTGTCTTAGATTCAAGCTATTTAAGGTTTTGTGGTTCATTTCGTTTTATTTCTATAAGCACCAGTGATCCATAACTCGAATATCGTAAGAAAGGGTTCATAAATTCTCATGACAACTTCAGAATGGCATGTGCAGGAAGTCGGATCTTAAGATCCGCCTAGATTACGTGATGGCTGTATTAATGACATTTAAACTGTGCTACACAGATGGTTAGACAGGTAAAAAAGAGATTATTTTGCTTACAGCTATTTAAAGTGTATGAATCCAGGTTGACACTTATGAGAGAATACCCTAGGTGTAGATGAAACTAAATCTGTGTCCCAATGATCCGCACAATGTTTATGCTACTACTATACACTACTACTAATGAAAGTAACCGTTTGAAAAAAGAAATGTATGTCGGTCAAATTTCAATATTAATTTCAGGTCCTAAACGATAAATCCAGACTTTTATTTTATTCTGTTCACTTTTGACCACCAGATGTTGAACCAGTGACAATCACTTGAAGATGATCTTTACTACACTTTATGCTAAAATGGTTAGATAAATGTTTATATTTGTCTTTGTCTTTGCAGTCGATTGTTCGAAAATTGCCTCTCCATCTTTTCTCGTTAATTTCTTTTGGTTTTCCGTACATGCTTGTTTGTGCAATTGAAACAATACATCATCTATACCATAGTTTTCATATCACATAAAATAAAAAGTTTAACTTCAATTCTTTAAAAACTGTTTTCAACATTTTTGTTATGTCTGAATTTATTACAAATTTTGCACAGCTTGCAACCATAAAATTCACATTTTAAAAAAAAAAAAAAAAGCAGGTATGACTATATTCGATGGTTTGGCTCACACTCATATGTCACTTATGTTCTTATTTCGTTTGTAAGCTGTAACCAAAATGCATGTTTCAAAGGCTTCAGAAAAGTTTCTGCGCAATTGTAATAGTAGTGAATTACGTTAACTTAAAAACCTTCTAGGCAGCTGTAATACATCGTTATTCTACACGTCATTATTCGGCAGGATTTATAATTTTTATATACTTACCTACTTGTATAAATGAACTTAATAAGCATATAATTTGGACGGTGATTCATTTATGTGCAGCATCTTGCTGAAGACTATTAACGTAGTTTTTTTTTAATCGTCTCACTCCAAACTATATATCTCCTTATACATTTCAAAAGACTATATAAAGTCACAAGTATTTTTTTATACATAATCAGTAAATATAAGATATACTAGATCATAACAAATTCTTTTTTAAAGTGATAAATCTTATATTACTTACAACATGCAACTTTTAAATAATTTCCATAAGGTGTGGTACTATACCCGTCTTCGTGTGTAGTTGTTCCTTGCATGCATAATTGTATCTGCATACTTTTCTTTTACATGCCATATATTTATGTTCACTTCTTTTCCGTTATTTATAAAAGCTTTGTTTGCTTTCTGTATTTTGTCCCTCTTTCTCTTGTAGCTGAATACGCAGTAAACGCATCCATTTATGAAGCCCACACTACACTTTAATCACCATTCCTTCACTTTTCTCGATCATGGGTAATACATATAAAACTCTCCAATCGTGGTTTTTTTAAACTCTAGACTAGTTAAAAAGATTACGTTCTGCGAACAGATTAAACCTATTCAGTTTGTTTTCGATTTAATAACGACATTATCCGGTGTATGTAAAATATGCCCTTTATTCATTGTACAAACAACGATTAGATATTTTATGTTATTTGTTAAGATGATTAATTTTCTATCCTGATCAAATCACTGATGGGTTCCATGAACCCTACTAACTGAATTGGGGAAATCATGGTGATAGTATAATAGTCTGATAGCGCTAAACAAAATTTTGAAGAAAATTCTATTTAAACTTTCTAGCTGTTGAAAAAATTAGCTGAAATGGCAGGGTTGAGACGTTGAACAGTCGGTTTAATTATATTTTTTTTTATCATACACAATGCAATTGGGAATGGCTACAAAGTTATAGGAGTTTTGTATAGCCTTTTCCACACAAAGAGTACATTCTAATTTAAGGGTTTCAGTTGACTGTCATATGTACAAAATTAAATTTATAAATAAATTATATAATGGGGATGTTCAAACAAACTAATTGGAGAAAAAGAAGATAACGGTCGAAAAGAGGAAAATCTAGACTATGTGTCATGGATACTTGAAACGTTCCAAGCACTACTTGGATCAAACCGCTTCATAGTTTTGATATATTTTTGTATTGCTCTTTGGCTGGTTTGGAATTTCATCCCAATAATATATCCAAATTGAAATTAGCTGAAGTAACAACATGCGTCTCTGATTAACATACCTGTGACATGAAAAGAAATAATGTTCATTCGTTTCGGCACCTTCTTCACCCCCACAGAAGGAAGTGTCAATTAAACCACCTCTGTAGAGACGCCGCCGTTGGGAGCTGCAATTATTTCATCAGCTTTGCGAGTATAACTGATAATTTTCTATCAGCATGCCAAAATGATTTTGAAACTATTAGATTTTGGAAGCAGGGATAGTTGAACTTCCCTAGGGACGTAATCTAATACATATCCTCTAAAAGACCATTCCATAAATCGACACTGGATGTTATAAATGGTCTGTATACCTGCATGAGACTGAAACAGGAAATTTCAGACCTATTACGCAGTGGATATCACTTATGTAGCTGAAATGAAGGGAAATCGATTCTTGTAAAACTAGTGGGACAACATCGTTGATAATCCTATAGGAAGTCGCTAGTTTTGGACTGGTTCTTCTTTCACTTAAAGAAACAACTGTTTCTAAATATTGACATTCTGTACTTGAATAACAAGGTAAACCAGCGATGATTCGGGCAGCTACAAGCATTATTCCTGCTACCAACAACCACCCTAAACAACAATGGCATATAAAGGACTAATATAAGTCAAGATCAATGTTTGAAAAATTCTTTTGGAAAACCTAAACATTAATAATTTTAAAAATTCCTTTCTTTTGAAATTTCCTATCTGTCTTTGGTAATGAATCTTTCATAAAATCTATTTGTTCACAAAGATAGCTTTGAAACCAGACAAACAGATCATTAGTTTTTCCATGTTCCCTAAGTTGAAAACAAAGTTCACGATGACGCACTTTGTCAAATGCTTCGACTGATCACATAACACCATACAACGATCTTCATTTGTATTTTTTGCAATTTGCAGAGTAAGGTAAATTTCACACAACTGTAGAGTTGGACGTCAGAAGCCAGACTGATACATGTAAGAAAAAGATTATTTGCATTGAAAAAAGATATAAACATACCACCTACACATAGTCTTTACAAAGCGTTTCTCCATTACATCTTATGAGTAAGATAGGTCTATAGCTGGATATCATATCTTTGTTATATACCAATTTAATCTTACATGCTAGATCTGGCTTTCGATACAGCTGCTCGATCCATATTCCTTATCACACATCCATATTCTAACTACCTAGGTGCCTTATTTAATGTCCGCGCGTAAATATTTTTAGACGAGATGAATAGAACTTTTATAAGTCCCAGTTAGTTTTGAAATTAATTCAAACATGTAAAGCTACAAATATTTAGATAGTATAAGAAAGGGGTATGTAATAAATACAAAACCGCATTCATTTTTCGTACTGAGTTGGGGGATAGAACTGGTTTGAGACGGCATATGAATACAAATCGGCCTGACGGCCTCGACTATCCCTACGCCATATCAAACTTGTTCTTTCCGTCTACTCAGAACAAAACACATGCAGTTTTGTGTATATATCACCTTTTTTAAAGACTGGTACAACATAGCTAATTTTCATGAACTAAGAATGGTTTTCTTCTCTGGAGATCTATTGAGCAAGCAGCATAAGATCTTAGGTTACTGCGAAACAGGTTTCAACATCTTATGATTAATGTCATCAGGACCTTACTTATATCTAGGGTCTGTATAGCGTCCAAGACGTCCTGTTCCGCAGCATTAAAAGAATTATAGTTTATTGTACATTCTAAGGCTGAGTTCTGGAAGGGTCTGGTTTTGAATACCCAGCATCGATATTGGACACAAATAAGAGTGTTTTCATATATATATATATATATATATATATGGATTGACGAGAATCTGATGATTGTAGAGGTTATATATGGTTAGTAGATTTCAGAGGTGGTATTCGGTTGGTAAATTGCAGAGGTGGTATTTAGTTTGTAGATTTCGATTCCGTCATCAAGTATTTAGTGATTTTCAAAACATGTCTGGGATTGTTTATACTAGCAAATTTTATATATGCAGCTGATCTACATTAATTAATTTGAGTCTCTTTTTCATCTTATTAATTTTAATGTTGCAATTAATATTGTTATTCTAATCTCTTTTTTGCTGGTACAAACAGCCTTTTTACTTGTTCTATCCCGCTGTGAATCATTGCTGAATCATACCATATTCTGTCGTCTCGCCTTGTTACCATCCATTTATCTGGAATGCAATCTTTAATGAAAGTAAACAATGTAGTGTTGAAACTATTAACACAACCATTACCATCAAAGCAGTCTGCAAATAAAACCCTCTCAAAACCCCAGTTCTTTTTATCTATCATTTTTGTTCTTATACAACAAGAGAGACAGATCGATATAATGTGACACAAATGCCATAATATGGTTGCATGAGTGTATCATGTTCATCGATTATGTAAACTGAATCTTATGCTTGTTTATGTTTAATTTTACTATAAAAATACTTTTGTACTCAAATTACACACTAGCCTTTTCTCTAATAGTCATTTTTGTCTGGAACACAAAAAATTCCTCCATCTTGGAGAGAGAGAGAGAGAGAGAGCTTGCAACCTTGCTTTGTGATCTGTATCTGTTTGACAGATTTTCTCAAGTACCCATTTTAAAATTGTTTCGATGCATTTCAACTATAATGGATTAAACACGGAAATAAACTTGAACACACAACTATCCCTTCTCAATGTCTGAGGTTCTAATCCAGAAGTCTTGGGGCGCCAAAACCGCTTTTGGGCCATACGTCTTAAACACAGGTAGATCCAAAGAATGCCGCAGCTCATATGGTTTTCTAAACACAAAAACCTGCATCAAAGATATGTCTGAAGTGATAATATAGGTTTGATCATGAGCATTCAGAAATGTAAATTCAATGACTTTTTAATACCGTGATGCTTCCGTACGTTTACTTTAAGAGCTGAATTAGTAAGATGAGTACTATACTGCTCACTACTTCCAGTTACCGCTCATCATTTGTGGAATTTTAGAAAAGAAATCAACTTTTAAAACATGGACGTTACGTGTCTTGGAGTTTTTAAAATGATGATCTACGGCCATTTGATATCGGAAAAGTATTACTACAAAATTATTACAAAATATTTTTGTCGTATCACAAAGCAGCACTTGTAACCTAATTACAAAGCATACGTGCTTGCTCAGAAATGCTTGTCCACTTTAACGATACTAATGAATGAAATTTTCCAATATAAAGTGCTCATGATGTACTTTGAAGTACGCTTTTGTATGGAAGTCCTAAATTCCTTAAATCACAAAACATAAGTTTCAAACTGTATTACTAAAATCATTAGCTAGCGCATTACACTGTACGTTTGCATGTAGTACACGTGGAGCATAATGACATTATGTAAGTCATGTGTAAATAATAAAAAAAACTGCAAACTTTAAAACCATTGGTTGTTTTAATCAGCAGATGTATTCCACACGCGTGACCTAAAGAATGAACTAATGAATGAAATGATATACTACTACTACTACTACTGATACTACTACTACTACTGCTACTACTACTACTACTACTACTACTACTACTACTACTACTACTACTAATAATAATAATAATAATAATAATAATAAGGATAGGATAAAATTCGCCATGCTGTGTGGAACGAACTATAGTTTCTAGTATAATACCGAATAGCTCGACATAATGTGTGTGTGTGTGTGTGTGTGTGTGTGTGTGTGTGTGTGTGTGTGTGAAAATATTATGTATAGTTTGTTATCAAAGTTGGAGAGACCTTAGGTTGCTTTTGAGTGAATTGCTTTTTGTTTTATATCTGTTGTTGTTCTTGTTGGTTTATAACAACTCCGTCAGGCACAGCAGAAGACAAGAAGGATTTCTTCTTTTTAAAAGTAGTTCTTAGCGCGTGGACACCATGACTGAGACTACCAAACTGAGACAATCAGACTGAGATAAGAAAAGTAAGGTTAACAAAACAGCCAGATTTCTCTATCAGTAGTGTCGTGGGATACTTTGGCGTCAAGAGAAATCCCAGCCAAAAAGGTCGTGTGACACTTTGGTGTCAAGGGGAATTTAACATGGGGAATATTAGGACTGTATAGCGTCAAAAAATATTGGGACTGTATAGCGTCAAAAAATATTGGGTCTGTTAGCGACAAGGAAAATGGAACAGGTGGGGTGACGTCACGGTACTGGACAATGGCAACAATGTTGCAAGTGGCTGACCTCAATCGAGCCAAACCGTGACAGCGAAAAAAAAGCTATTATGCTTCGCGGGGCGGGACACATAACTTGATATAACGCTTGGAGGGGGGGACATATAACCTTACAGACATAGACAAAGAAACAAATACATAAACATAATACCAACAACACCAAAGAAATACACACAAATAGGGCAAAGAGAGTAAATCTTTTCGAGGCAATGAAGTAGCCCTGAAAAGGGCCTTTGTTTTCTTTTGTGAACATCATTCCGTTAACATAGAGAGCATCGCATGAATCTTTTTCTCTTCCTCAAACTTCGTCTGACCTCTGAACCGTACATTAAGACACCCTTGTCACTCCACATAGATCCTTCGTTTCCAAAGGGTTGTATCAGTCATCTGGGTAATAGCCCATGCTGATCTGACATACATGGGATAGTCCGGCTTTAACAGCATCGACGGTAGGAGGTTAGACGATTCTACGTTAGTCCACATCTTGTGACGAGAACAGGTGAAGGGAATGAAGTGAACCGCGGTTATTTATAGTGGAAGAGCGGATCGAAACGGATTGAGCTTTTTCACCAATCCCAATAAGAGTTACAAAATTCCGAAGAGAGCTGCCTGTGACGTCACATTCCCTATATTGGTGCGCTAGCGTCTGTGCGCAGTGAATTGGAGTGCACCGGCTGTGGAGACGAGAAGCGATGGCATAGCAGCGGCTACTAAAGCAAACACGGTCCTACTTCCAGAAGAGACCGATTTTAATTGGGATTTAGTGGATTTTCTCTCTTCTTCACAAGAATTTTTTTCCGGTACCAGTACCTTCGTCACCTTTTCCTTCTTTACCACACGTTGAGGATTTTAAACAGAGACAGAAAGAAGAATTGGAGAAATTTTTGCAACAGCAGAAAGAATCAGAACAAGCTTTCCTCCTTCAACAGCAACAGCGAGAAGAAGAAGAGGCAAGAAGAAAACGACAGGAAGAAGAAGAAGCAGAGAAGAAACAAGGTCTAGGAGAAAAGGAGGACGGTGAAAGTCAAACGGTGACGGTACTCTAAGACATTTTGGCAGTGTTAAGGAGTCTGAAAGAAATGCATCAGACTTCTTTATTACGACTCAAGAGAAAAAGACCTTCCCGAGACAAACAACCCAACCCTATTCATACACCTAATACGCCTGATATACCCACCCTAGCGATTTCCACCAGAAGTAGGCCTTGGCCGTGGCAAAGGGATAAGGCAGTTAAAGCTCATTACATCCCGTTCCCGAGTTTGTTGTTTTAAAAAACAAAAAACAAACACCCAACGGCCCTTTTCAGGGCCACCCAATGCTCTCGAAAAGAGACTACTCAATATTTGCCAGAATCAATTAAAACTCAAAATCCCTTTTTCCCATGATGGACGTGTGTGTGTGTGTGTGTGTGTGTGTGTGTGTGTGTGTGTGTGTGTATCTGTGTGTGTGTATCTGTGTGTGTGTGCATGTGTAATTGTAGCTCTTTATTATAAAAATCAAAACCATGAGACACTTACGTTTTCTTTCTGTTATATTCTGGTACAAATTTACAACCCAATTCAGAACACAACACTTTAAAAAGTTCATAGACTTCTATGTCTTTTTGAATTTCTTTACTATCACAGATTTTTCCTATTCTTCTTCCTCATTTTCTTCTCGTCTTCTTTTCTTCTCTTTCTTGACGTGTCTGGGTTCTTCCTATTTGGTGGGTACCTTTTCTTCTTCCTGTTCAGAACCCCTCTCTTCCTCCTGCTCCTGTTGTTTCTTAGGGCAGTCTAAAGACCAATCTCCTTTCGCTTGACAATGATAACAGGTATCTTGACTTTTGTCTCTTTTGACACCTGTCTTGCTTTGGCGTTGTGGACATTCAGAAGATCAATGTCCTTTCTTCTGACAGATATTGCAAGTATCTTGACTTTTGTCTCGAAAGGAGCGGGAGTAGACCGTCGGCTTTCTGAAGAAAACCTTCGTGTGACACCTCGCAAAGCTCTGATCAGAAGTTCGATCTGTGTTGGCTCTTCCATCTTTCTGGTCGGATCAAGAGTGAATGAATACTGGGAGGGAAGACACTGACCCTTTTGTATTGGTAAGACACTGGTCTGACATTAATATATAGGGGACCATGGCGTTTAAAATGTAGTCATTTGACGTTCTGCGCTGAAGATGAAACGATCGCATCATTTCGTGAAGAAAAGAAAAGAAAGTAAGAGGCAAAATGTGACCTATCGCCTAGCACAGTAGCTGAAGTCTTGACTCAGATTCATGCCAGTGATTTCGATTATGACATGAGTGAACCAGAATCCAGACCCAGAGAGTCTACACCAAATCAAAATCCACCACCAGTAAACCCTGAAAAGTACTGCCACATTTGAGAGACGGATAAACGCTCCTCTAGAAAATTTTGAACAACAGCCTTCACGTACCCGGTGAAGTTTAAAGATTTCAAGATCGACGTTCCGCTGAAGAATGCAGAGGGGTTCATCGCTGATGTGTGGGATTCTTTGTTAGCCACACTGAAACGACAATATCAAGCCAAAGAAGACGATCGCTTGAGACTTTCCATTTATCACGACAGTTTGAATTCACCTGTTTGGATCGAGTTTAGCAAGCCTTCAGAACTGACACCTTCCAAAGTCACCGACAAGATTCAACACGTGCATCAGTCCAACGACAAGTTTCACATCACCGATGAAAAAGCGACACTGTTCATGACCCACGTTTCTCTTCCCAAAGGGACCGGACGCAAAAAGGTGTTATTGGTGGACGACCTTCTAAGCACCTAAAAGAGCCTCGTCCAAATTAACTACCCACAAGACCAGATGTGTTTACCCCCTGCCATCGTGGTGAGACGAACATATGCTGACAAAAACCACACGGTAGAATGGAAAAGAGCCTGGAACACTATTCAACAATCTGACCGAGCCAAACAACGAAGAGAGGCAGAACTCTTGTTACAGCAAGCTGGCCTATCCAAACACACACCCTGTGGCATTCCTGAAATGCAAAAACTGCAAGACGTCTTAGCTCCACGCTACACCTTGAAAGTACACCCTGAAGAATTGTGCGGACCCCTGTTGTTTCGAGGCAACAATTTCAAAAACGCAAAATACATTCACGTCCATCATCACGATGAACATTTCGATGTCATCACCAGTATCGCCGTATGCCTCATATACGGTTATTATTGTGAGGCATGTGACTATGGCTATAACAATCGAGAGCAACACAGCATTGTGGATCGAAATGTGAGGGATGTTTAGCCTCTAAACCCTGTCTTGACGAAGGACAACAACGAGTGCATTGCTCAGCTTGTCAGCGAACTTTTGTCAGCCCCCCCCCTTACCAAAAACATCTGAAAACGCAAGTTTCACAACAGAAAAGTGCTTGTCAACTCCTGAGATTGTGCCCTACTTGTGGACAAGGCATACGTACCAATAATGCCAAGGCTCATGTATGTTCACGAAAGAAACAATGTCACATTTGTCACCAAATCGTGAACTTAGAACACGAATGCTACGTAAAAAAAAAAAATTCCAAACATGAAGAGGAAGATGACCAGAAGAAAGGCAATTTCATCTTTTTCGATTTCGAATGCATGCAAGAGACTGGCATTCACATTCCTAATTTCTGCGTGGCTCACCGAGCGTGCGAGAAGTGCATCCAAGAACCTACCTTTAGTCATTGCCCTCACTGCAGCAAGATTCCTGGACGACGTAAAAAATCTTTCGGGGACCGAACACGCTGACCAATTTCACCCAGTGGATCTTAGACCCCATCGACGAGACGTGGAGCCAAGAGGACATCGAACATTACGGAGATTGCTATCGCTATGCCACGGTGATGGCTCACAATTTCTCGGGATATGATGGGCAATTTCTTCTCAGATACTATACGGAACAAAGCACCGAACGTCCGAAAGTGACTTTGAACGGAGCCAAAATCATTTCCATGCAAGTGGGGCAAGTGCAGTTTAAAGATTCGATGAGTAACTTGACCAAGCCTTAGACTCGAATGCCTAAAACGTTTGGAATGACAGAAATAGCCAAAGGCTATTTTCCGCAATTTTTCAATACCGAAACCAATCAACACGCCGTTCTACCCCATTTGCCTGAGGCTCACTACAACGACCCCGACAACATGCGCACCGAACAACGAGAAGCTTTCTACGCTTGGTACTACACTCACGCCTCAGACCCCTTCGACTTTCAGGAAGAAATTTTAAAGTATTGTCGTTACGACGTAGACATTTTACGGTGTTGCTGTGGAAAATTTTGAGAACTGTTCATGGAGAACGGAGGGATCGATCCTTTGAAAGAAGCCTACACCATTGCCAAATCGTGTTCCTTAGTGTACCGCCAACGATTCATGCCCGAAAATACACTAGCTGTCATAAGTCCCCAAACGACGAACTTTGTCAAACGTCAATACTCGGTCAAAGCCCTACGCTGGTTACATTACTTGTGCGACAAGGAAGACAAGTGGATTCAACACGCCCGCAACGGAGGAGGCGAAAAGACCATGGAAAGGTATTCGGTGGATGGCTGGGACTTAGAAAACCCCAAGATCGTGTGCGAGTTTAACGGTAGCTTATTTCGCAGATGTCCCATCTGCTACCCTCAACGTGACACTAAAAATCAGTTTTTACAACGTACCATGGAAGACTTGTACCAGGCCACTTGTCAGCGGCGCTAGAAGTTAGAACAGCAAGGATACCATGTGGTGAAAACGTGAGAACACGAGTACGATCACCGTTTGACAACCGATCCCGAGTTTAAACGCATCGTCGAAAGTTACAAGCTGGTGGACCCTCTGAACCCGCGGGACAGTTTGTACGGAGGACGGACGAATGCCACCTGTTTGCTGTACCAATCCGACGAAGAGAAAGGAGAAGAAATCAAATACTTGGACGTGTGTTCGCTGTATCCTTACGCGTGTAAATATCGTCACTTTTCCGCAGGGCACCCGCAATTGCTGACGGAACACATCGACCAGGACAGCATTCGACAATACAAAGGATTGATTAAATGTAAAGTCTTGCCTCCCACGGACTTGTACCATCCTGTTTTACCTCACCATTGCCAAGGAAAACTGATGTTTCCCTTGTGTCGTACTTGTACCGAAACGTGCAACCAAGACCAACCTTGTCAGTACACTCAGGAAGAACGCGCCTTGACAGGAACGTGGGTCAGCGTGGAATTGTTTAAAGCTCTGGACCTGGGATACCAACTGTTAGAAGTGTACGAAATTTACCACTTTCCCAAGACAGAAAAATATCACAAGGGCGACCAAACTCAGAAAGACATTTTCGCAGACTACGTGGATGCCTTTACGAAACTGAAACAAAAATCCAGCTGCTATACTCCCTGGTGCCACACTCCCGAAGATCAAAAGAAATTCAAGGAGAAATACTTTTAACAGGAGGGCATCACTTTAGACCACGTGGAGAAAAAGCAAAGGATGGCGATCGTTTGCCAAAGAGATGTTAAATTGCTTGTGGGGCAAAATGGTACAACGACCGTGTTTACCCGAGACGGAGTATTTGACAGAACCTTCCCGCTACTTCCAGATGATTCACGACAAAACCGAACACATAAAACACGTGGACGTCTTTCGTGAGGACTTGATCCTGGTCAATTACGGAGAAGAACCGGAGTTTGTAGAGGTAGACGAATTTGGAAATGTCATCATTGCGGTCTACGTGACAGCCCATACTCGCTTAAAACTGTACGAAGCTTTATAACTGTTAGGAGATCCTGTACTGTACTTTGACACGGACAGTTACATCTACATCGATCGCCTGGGTCACTGTCACCCTGTCATCGAAGGAGACCGTTTAGGAGCCTGGACAGATGAGCACCCCAACGACAAGATTCTAAGTTTTGCTAGTGGCGGTCCCAAAAATTACGGCTACGAATACCTGAACCTATAAGGAGAAGTGCACACGGAGTGTAAAGTGAAAGGATTGACTCTCAATTATCGCACCAGTCAAGTGGTGAACTTTGGCGTCTTGAAATAAGCCTTGCAGTCTGGAGAGGATGGAAACTTTAAAGTGTCCACCTACGAACCTCACAAGATTGTACGTTTACCCACACACCAAATCGTCAGTCGACCTTTGGAAAAAGTGTATCAAATCGTGTACCAGAAGCGAGTGCGACTTCCCAACGTCTTCACTTTACCTTACGGTCACGTCGATATTGGCCAGCATATGAAAAGGGACAACGTCCAAGACCGATAGTTCATTGTGACTAGCATTGCCAAGCGACAAATATGAATACTTTTAAATAGACAGCACCATTCAAGTTCTATGATTCCCAAGTGGAGTGCGATGCTGTGCCTTTCGATGTCAGGGATGCTGTTCGCTGTAACCTCAGCGATTCAGTACCACATCATGGGAACTTTGCTATAACTACTTCAGCAGGACATCATGAGAGCTATGCTGTGACTACTACAACCATACCTACCATGGAAAGTGATGCTGTGCGTGTCAAACCTGACGGATGCGAAAGCGATGCCACTCGTTATCGTGGATTCTTTAGTGATTTTCATGGTCAATGTCATCCTCCACGTGAAACGATGCGGTACCACTCTACGGATGTCATCCAACCCTGAGCAAACTCCTGCGTATTTCACCGTACCCTCATCTAAATGAGCCTGTGAAAGAAGAATATTCGTTCCCTGTGCGTTTGTTTGACTACTGCGACTCTGAAAGTCCATTCCAAACCTTCAGAGGAAAATAGCCTAAATATCTGGGAGGACCTACCCCCGAAGAATTAGCCAGAGTCGGGTTAATCTACTTGGAAGAAGGGGATAGAGTTGGTCAAAATACCAGTGAAACGCAAGAAACAATTGCAACCTAACAATTATCAACTTTTAAGTTACCGATGGTATCTGAATGCCATAAGAGACTTGATTCATTTGAAGGTGTTCAGATTGTCGGACCTTCAGCAACTACCTAATGGATATCAATGTACGTATTTCAAGATTCAAATAAATTGTGAAATTCCAGACGGCAAAGAGCTGGAACAGAATTACAAAGACTGTTTAAATTTACCATTGTATGTGTGGGATCAACGAGCGGACATCACTCCTTTACGAGTAGCTTTTTGTGACCGTATGTTAGATGTATCAACAAATACTGTTTGTGTAAGAATAGACCATAGGGTGAAAGTGCCGCAGAAGAAACTATACCTTTTGTTTGTCAAATTCATCCAATAAAGACAAGGAAACTTGAATAAAACTAAGGGGCATTCAGAAGTGACCCTCAACGTGGGTATAAACACTGGCTTACTTTGTCATGTATACTTTACAAGAGAGCATTGGTGGTTTGCCTCTGGAGCTGAGAGAACGCATTTACCTAGAGTTGGTCAAAATACAAGTCCAACGCAAAGAACAACTGCATCCGTTACGTCA
Source organism: Megalonaias nervosa (assembly GCA_016617855.1). Lineage (NCBI taxonomy): Eukaryota > Metazoa > Mollusca > Bivalvia > Unionida > Unionidae > Megalonaias > Megalonaias nervosa. Next base: position 27,910 of record JAECUM010050996.1, on the reverse strand, counting down.
CCAATGTTGGAACCTCTGGTACCTGAATGCTATAGGTATAAAACCTGGCTTCACCATGCCACAACCTTTATCAGTTGTGACACAACGTTTGCCATGGAAAGAAATCAATGACAATATTCAGACTCTGGAGGATTACCAACACTTTTTGGGTCGAATTGTGGTGTGTATCTTAGTGACTTGTTTTCTGGGATTTCGTTTACCAGTCTATTCCTTGTTGACTCTTTACGATCTGTACTGTGAGGTACCACCAAAAACATGATGCTGTTTCCTTTAAAAGAGCACGAGAAACTCGTTCTGTTAAAAGCATTGCGCTTTCATCTACAAATTTTCCGACATTTGTTTGAAGAAAAGTTTCTTTGTTAAATTTTAGCCAATCCGGATACTTATGAAGATGTGTGTATACTTTGTGTATACACTCTCACAGGAAAGATGTACGTGACTGGAAAAGTTGGGGCTTCGAGGATTGGACAAAAGAAGTGGCTTACATTGTCCAAGATTTCAAGGGAAAAAGTGAACTTAAAACATCCATTGAAAAGGGTAACTTTGAAATCTGTGTTAACTGTAGTGCCAGAAGAACCTGACACCGACGAAAACCACTCCATTCAGGAAACGACTGTCATGGACATGGACATCCCCGAAAGGCGATTCCGGGAGGACACCTTCGTGACTGTGCCAAGTGTAGAGACTCTAAGAACATTACAAACTGTCCCTACGACACCACAACTTGGTCACCAAAAATGTTGCACAGTGACTTGTGTATATTCAACTTTGATCGTTTTGATGTGTATTTTATCGATGTATTTAACCATTTGGCTTTTATGTATTTTTGTCTTTCGTGTGGCTCCATTTCAAAAATGTGTTAAAATAATCGTGTCCTGGAAAAAGTATAAAAGCTCTTGTCTTGCCTGTCTTCGTGTCAAAGTGACATTCCCTGCACTATGACTACCTCTGCTGTCTCTAGTCCCTATTCCTCCACTTTCAAAGTCATCGATGAAAACTTAAAACGTTCCAATTCGGAGGCCTTGTATCTTCGCCTTCCCTTTACACGTAAAATTGCCGGACCCAGCGGTTCAGGCAAAACCGAATATGTCAAATATTTGATCGAACATAAACATCATTTGATCGATCGTCCACCTCAACGGATCGTGTGGTGTTACAATGAGTGACAATCGGCGTACAGCCTCCTGCGAGAAAGTCAAGGCGATTCCATCGTGTTTGTGGAAGGCATTCCTGGCGAAGACGACGGGATCGTGTCTGACCCCAGTCAAACTCATCTGGTCATCTTCGAAGACATGTTAAGAGAAGATGAAGAAGAACTTAAGCTGTGGTTTTCGCGCAAAGGGCATCATCGTAATGCCAGTGTCATTTACATCACCCAAAATTTGTTTCAACAAAGTAAAACCCATCGCACCATCAGTCTCTATGCTCATGACGTGGTCTTGTTTAAAAGTCCTAGAGATAACTCGCAAGAGCAAGCGTTAGCCACAGTTAGGAACCCCTTGGCTAGCTCATGCGTACGATGATACCACTCAAAACCAACACGCCTATTTATTCGTGGATTTAAAACCCACCCACCCCCATTATTTGCGATTTCGTACCCATCTGTTTTACCACTGGTGCCAAGATGGAGAGCCTGTCGTGTACACGTCCCCGTCGACTTAAGAACAACAAAAATCTATAAAAACCTCGGACACTTTTGGTCTGTCTCACACAGCGTCAACATGACATCCTTTCAGTCTCATCTTCCCGTCAAATTGATTCGTGCCTTGTACGGCATCATTCGCGAAAAAAATCCACAAATAAATGCTCGTGCCTTAGAAGCCAGTCTCAAAAAAGTCTTACGATGGTTTACGGTGACAGCACGTCAATTACTGCAAGGCATCATTTACATTCCACATCGAACCAAAAGCTTTTATGAGAGAAACAAAGCGGCCTTGACGCAACTGGCAGATCCTCGCATCGACATTCAAACAAAAAAGCAAATCATTTTGAAACCTGGAGGAAGCGGTTCACATAGAGGTGTCATCATTCGCTCCCTCTTAAAATGGGATCCCAATGCCCCCAAAGTTCTCCCCAAGAAAAAAGCCACTCCCCGACCCAAACGTACCCAGAAGGAAAAGAGCAATGGTGTCAAGACCAGGTCCCAACCCAAGAAAAAGAATGTCCCCAGAAAAATAAAAAGAAAAGCCACCAGAAAAGACCCCAGAAAACAGCTTCTACCCGCAAGAGAGGCACTTCGGCCAGGGTGCAACCTTACATCTCCAAACCACGCCCTGCAGAGACGGTGACCTCATCTTCGGTGGCCTCAGGTTCTTCCACTTCTCCGTTGCTGGTGATGCCAGCTAAACCCAATTTGACACCCGTTCTTCCTAATTTGATGAAACAATGGAAACCCGTGTTTCCAAGAACTTCTCCTTCAGCGTCGACACCCTCTTCCTCTTTAGCTGCAGCGGTAGCTGTTCATAAAGTACCTGCCTCCAAAATCATACTCCAAGAGAGATCGGGCATGTTACAGAGTTTACTGGATTTATCCAAGCAAGAACTGTCCCGATTTAGTCCGTTGCGAACCTTTCCACGACGTGTGATGCCTGTCATCTAGTTGATACGACGTAAAAACAATCAGTGGCGACGCATTTCACTATAAAAAGACCTGGAGCAAGCGATGGGGATCAGTGTTTTTGTGCTCCTGAACGCCCAAAGATGTCCCTCAAAGAAGTACACACCACCACCACCATCGTCGTTCTCCTGTCCAAAAAGGAAAACAAAAAAGAAAACGACAATCTTGTCATCCGCAAAAACGCTTAGCCAAGCATCGGCGTCTACCACAGAAAAGACACACTCGTTAAAACAAAAATAGGAGCAACCAAAGGGGAGGATTTTTGGCGATGTATTTTCCAATGATATAGTCAAAGAGGTCGTCAAAAAGACGGGTTAAAAACCCTTTGACCTACTCCAAAAATACATCATAAAAACTAAGATAAAAGGACGTGTGCCAAATCATCGAAGTCATTGTATATTTGGTGTGTGCCCCGGAACAAACAAACAAACAAAGATGTCACCCCACTCCACCCTCGAAAAAATCCCTCTTCTACTCCCAAAGGAAAGAAAAGGAAAGGACTGCCTCCTTGTTTAGCCAAACATTGGGACGTGTTGTCCGTCCTGTCCAAAGCTCCTCCACCCATGCGAGAACAAATGATTCAAACTGCCTCCAAAGATGTCGTCGATACTGTGTGCGAATGTTGTCTGAATGTCTTGAAAGGCACGATACCTTTATCTCCACATCAGAAAGAATATTTAGCCAAATATCGACACGTTCTTCGCCAAATGGTCCGAAAGAAAATACCCCTTGGCCAAAAGAAAAATATGCTAGTGCAACGCAGAGGATTTGTCCACCTGGTGTTAGCAGCCATGCTCAAAGCCTCATTGGTATCAGCGATTACATCACTCGTAGGAGCTACTGCTACACAAATGGCTAAAAGATCAGAAAGGATCAAGAAGATCAAAGGAACCTCTAGGGTCAAAAGATCTCAGACGTTATCTTTGGAATCGAATGGAAGGACGAAAACTGGCTTTAGTGCCTTACAAACGATGGATGCAATTCCATCGCTGGCAAGAACAACGGACTCCGCATTTGCCTCCCAATCCTGATTTGACAGAACTGTCCCAATCACAACACGAATTGCAATCGTTGATGGATCGCAGCGATTTGTCAGAAACGGAAACATCGCAACGGTACGGTCAAGTGTTGCAGCGACTTCAACTCATTCACCAGAAAGCTTTAGAAGAAGCGGCTCCAACGAGTCTGAAAGATTTTAAGACTCTGATGAAAAGTCCACCAACACCACCACCCGCAGCTGTCAAGACAGACGCAGCACCACGGATGTGTAGGAGGAAGAAGAGGCATGAGAAAACTTTCAAACACCGTCAGCAGCTCCCATCCCTAGTAAGATTGCAGCGTTCTTGTTGGCCCCTTCCCACACACCCCAACGAGAAGAACTTAAAGCATGGGTTAAAAAGATGATGTCCACTCCTCCTTCGACAGAAGTCAAAAAGAAAGAAGGGAAACCAGAAGTGAAAAAAGAAAAGAAGACTAAAGCCATCCCATTACAACCACCACCACCACCACTACCCTCAACGTCTACTCCCGTGGCAAGTTGGACATGTAAAGCCATTTCCAAACCACCTTCTCACCCCATCCAGAGTATCATCAGTGAAGAGTGGGTGACTTATAAAAAAAACAATTCCTGATGGAGAATGTGTTAGCCAGCATTTACTACGATCCATCCCATCCCATGCCGCGGGTTACGGAGGAGTTCAGAAATTGTATCTTGCTGCCAGAACCAGACTGAAAAATGTCCGTTTACCTTAAGGGCAACGATGGTTAAAAGAACAAGCCACGAATACCTTACACAAACCCATTCGAAGAACATTTTCCAGATGTCGCATCCGAGTAGAGGGCATCGATCATCAATGGCAAGCCGATTTAGCCGATGTCTCTCATTTGGCCACCTACAATCGTGGCTACAAATATTTATTTTGTGTCACCGACGTCTTTTCCAAATTTGCCTGTGTCTTGCCATTGACTTCCAAATTGAGAAATCAGTTAGTGCGAGCCCTCAAATTGGTGTTGAGACAAAGTGGTCGTCACCCTCTTCGATGGCAAACCGACAAAGGCACCGAATTTCTGAACCAAGCTTTCCAAAAAGAATTAAATAAACGTGATATTCATTTTTTCACCACCTAGAATCCCGAACCAAAGCCAGCATCGTGGAACGTTTTCAACGCACCTTGAAAGAACGCATGTGGAAATATTTTACGCATCAACACACTCTCAAGTACATCGATGTCTTACCACAAATGGTTCAAGCGTACATCGAATCTTACCATCGGAGCATCGGATGTGCCCCCCAAGATGTGACTTCCGAGAACGAAGTGACCGTCTTTGTGCGCCTGTTTGGTACGTCCCCGTCTGTGACTTTCCCCAAGAAAGGTGGAGTGTTGAGGACGGGAGATTGGGTGCGCATTGGCAAAACGAAACTCACTTTTGACAAAGGTTACTTACCCATCTGGACCATCGAATTGTTTTGTGTCACTGGACGAGTGCGTGGCCGTCATCCTATCGTTTATAAATTGGATTTCATGAACGGGGAAGTGTTGAAAGGAACGTTTTACTTGCCCGAGTTACAATGCGTGACCACAAAAGAAGACGAAATGTACAACATTGGAAGCATTCTCAAACGAAGAACCCGTATAAAGTGGGAAAACGACGTGTCAAAGAAGTCAAAGTACGTTGGAAAAGGTATCCCCCCAGTTTTGATTCTTGGATTGACGCAACGCAAATCATCGACTATAAAAGAAATGACCATCATGGCCTTCAACACAGCCTCTTCTACAACAGTAACCACGCCTTCACCGAATTCTTTTGTGCAAGATCTACAAAAGCAACCCTTGTGGGTGTGGCGTGGAGAGCGTGTGCCTAAAACGCAAATCGTCTTTTTCTCCGGAATCTTTGTGGTGTATTGTGCCATCAGTGCCGCCATTGCCAATTTGAGTTTACAACTAGGAGTCAAACAATTGTGGACCATTTTACTGAGCAGTTGCATCGATTACCTTCTTCCCAATCCTTCCGTAAAATACTCTTCTAACGGTAACATCAACGGGAGTCTTGTGTCCAACATCAGTCACTCTCCCAACAGTCCCCACCCAAACAACCACAATAACAATCCTCTTTTAGACACTCCTCTGACCTCCAGTGACCCTCGGACAGCAGAACTCTGGAATTCTGAATAACCAATTTTACTTAACTTTACTCAGTGACAGTTCCATGGATGTGTTTCCCCACAATACTTTATGCTGTTTCACGGCCAAATTACCTCAGGCCATCCAGTTGGATCACAAAGTCCATTGGGAATTGTGTTTGGTGGAAATGATTCACCCTACACAAATCAAAAACGCCGTTGAAAATCAAAACACTTTTACGGTCGAAGTTCATGACGAGCAAGTGCAACAAAACTTGGATCAACGCGTCACTGTAGGTGACTCCATGAAAACGCAGGACCCCAAAACTAAACGATTCACCTATCCGTTGACCATTTCTACAGTCTATTATTTTAGTGGTCAACATTTGGTGAACACGATTGTTGCCAGGTTCAATACTGTGTTTGGCAAAGCCATGGAGAAAACCAGAAAAAGGGTCACCCTCGAGTACCATAAAGTAGCTCGTCGCCTACTAATCAAATTTTCAGAGGACAAAGTGTTGGCCATTACATTTTGTTTTGAATTGTATGGCATTTTGGGTGGAGACACCAAAAGATGATCAGGATTAAAAACGAAATGCCAGCCATTAACAGCAACTTGGATTTTGCGAAATATTTTCGATTCCCTGAAGAAATGAACCAAGGACTAAATTTGTATACTCCGATGTGGCGGAGTACAACGTGGTGGGACACACCTCCGTACCGTTGCTGCGAGTCATTCCTTTCAAAGCTGATTCTGCCACGAGCCCTGACGAGGAGGGTGGAAACACCTATCACTCCAGACCAAGGCAGTGATAAGGGACATTTCCACTCTATAAAATCCGGCCAGATTCGTGTGGAACTTCAGTTTGCAGAAGCTCTACCCCACACGGTGAACGTCATTTTGTATGTGGAATTCAATAATACCATAGAAATTAACAGTTTGAGAGAAGTCATTTTAGACAATTATAAGCTATGGAAAACTGGAATCCCTGTTTGAACTGTTTGGAAATGGAATGGTAGAATAACGTGAAAACAGAACCCAAAGACAAAGACGAAGAGGACGTAGTTTAGGAAGTTAGGGGTCTAATCTCGTTAGAAGCAGTGTTTCATCAGTGGTATAAAAACTTGCTAGATCACTCCTGTCCTCCATTGACTGCTCTAGAGATCCGTTGCATCGATTCTCTCTTGGCCCAGAGTACGAAGTCGGAGCTAATAGACGTTTACTTGTAAGAGATTTTCAGGCAGAAAGTCAGGACTAAATTGATGACTTATCATTACCTGTGATAAAAAAGAAAAAAGAAAACAAAAAATGGATACCTGGGAACTTTATTTCCTTGTGAACAACAGTTCGTACACTGCTTCTTGAAATCCTGTCGTGTGTGCTAAAGATGAACTTTCTCATCGCAAGCCTCAAGACCATCTAGCTTATATCATCAACACCGACGACAGTCATCTCCCAGGAATCCACTAGGTAGCCGTCTACTTCCCTAAAGAGGACTGTGTGGAGCATTTTGATTCGTATGGAGTACCTCCTTTGGAAGACGACATCATCGCCTTTATGAGAAGAAATGCCCAGACGACACGATTCAATAATGTGAAATTACAAGGCACAGATTCTATGGTGTGTGGACAATATTTTGTGCATTTTCTTCATCAACGCAGTATTGGATATCCCTTAGAACATTTAGTGACTTATTTTGATTGTAACTCTTCTAGAAACGATGAAAAAGTAGATAGATGGTTTTGTGACCGTTATGGATATCTTTTGTCTTCAGTTAGGAAACGTAGTGTACACCCAATGGCCCAATGACTTCCATTTGTGGAAGTCGAACATGATTTCACAACGTTGTCAACCTTGTCAAAAATAGTTTGTTTGAAAAAATGTTTTATTGTTAGTTGTTGGTTGTTTGTGAGTTAAATAAAAACTGTTGTGTTTTGAAAAAATGTGTGTGTCGTTTGTTTTCAAAAAAACACTGTGAATACGTGCTCTTTGACTTCTCTCTGTTCCTCACAATGAAATCAGCTATCATAGCGTTCCGACACTAAAAAAAGTAGGGATGTTTTCTATCGCATCGGCGCTTGAGGCATATAAAGCGGGGTAGTCTCCAGTCAGACCATCCATGGTTGACTCGTTCATCTATGAAGATGCCTTCAAGACTAGCCAAGCTGAACGAAGCCTATGTGAATTTACATCATGTCAGACAAACCCTGACACCCAAGCTTGATGAGATAGAGAATGTCTGGATGTTAAATATAGCCCAAGACCTGATAGAAGAGGTCTTCAGAGAAGAAATCAAGAAGGAGCAAGAAGAATGGACGGATAAATACAGACTTCAGAAACAGCAGGAAGAACAGCAACAGCAGCAGCAGTAACAACAACAACACCAGCCGGACACAGGTTTTTTGGACTGCCTTATGGGCACGAAAGAGCTCTCCTTCTCCTTCCGCCGAAGCAGACCATATCCTGTAGGAAAGCCTGCAGCCAGACGGGGACGCAATCTTAGATTATAAAAAATTGCCATTTCCCCGTCAACACAACAGCCCTTTTCAGGGCTACCCCAACCATCCAGAAAATATATACTAGTAAAATTGCCAAACTTATAATTTTTTATGTTTGTTAGTCAAATAATAGAAGTGTGTCTATAAGCCCTTCGTTTCTTTGTTTTGTGTGAAAAAGATAGACTTGTAAAATAGTGTGTTTGTTTGTAGGTAAAAAAATCAATGTGAGTGTTTCTTTTAGGTCCGCGCGTTCCATGTTATGGGTGGTGAAGTGGGTAGTGTTAGTTTTGATGTAAGGGGGATGTTTTCCTTCACGTCCGCGCTTCAGATATATAATCAAAGCGTTCGTCAGTCTGGCTACAAATTGTTGATTAGTCACCTTAAGAAGAATGAGTAGACTACAAAAGATACTGAAGCTTCAGATGCACCTGCAGTATGCCAGACGTCTATTGGATGAGCTGGCCATGGAGACCATAACAGAAACTGCCCAGCTGGAAGAAGAGGAGGAGGAAAGGAAAAAGAAAGAAGAGGAAAAGAAATAATTCTGCCTCACCTGATGCTAAGGCCAGTGTGTGAGGTCAAGCTTGAGGTGAGAACACCTCCACAGCCACTACCAGCACACAACCAGTAACAGCACCACAGCCACTACCAGTACCACAGCCTTTACCACCAGTACAAAGACCTGTGGTTCCCCAGACAGAAAACTGGGAGGAGGAGATAAGGAGTCCTCATCATCCACGGGTGTGGAATAGAAGAAGAAGAAAGAGCGAAGCCTTCACTATCCCGCAAAGTGAAGACTGGGATGATGAGACCATTCAAACAGCCCCTGCCCTCCCAACCAAGCGCATAAATTGGAGCAGGACTGGAGCCGGCGATGTATCTGTGGTGCCAGGCCTAGAAGATGCACACATTAAGCAGGTGCATTTGGAGCTCAGAACAAACAGCCCTCTAGAAAAGAGACTGATCAAGTTGCCAATTTGTGTGAAATGTGGAGTAGTCTGATTATAAACACTAACTCCTTTACTGATGTGTGTGTGTGCTTGTACGTTTGTTGGTGTGTGTATTTGTGTTTGTATGCTTGCTCGTACGTTTGTTTGTGTGTGTGTGTGTGTGTGTGTGTGTGTGTGTGTGTGTGTGTGTGTGTGTGTGTGCACGCGTACTTTTGTGAATGTGGAGTAGTGTGACTATAAACACTGACTCCTTGACCAGTCTATATTGATAGTAGATGTTGGGTTTTTTCTTCCCTCTGTGTTGATAGTAGATATTGGGGTTATTTTCTTCCCTTCTGTGTTGATAGTAGATAATATGTGATGTTATTGTAAGGGATGTTTTCCTTCACGTACGTGCTTGAAGTAAATAAAGTGCAACGTTCGTCATTCGCGCCACTCAGCGTTGAATAATCAAAGAAGGATATGGCTAGCAACATGGAGAAGATGTTGAAATTGTAGGAGGTGCTAGATACGATTGGCATGGTGGAGGAAATGCTAGTTATGATTCAGTTTAGGGAAGATAGCCCGTCCAGATTGTTGTGTTTGTGTTATGTATGTGTATTTGTTTCTTTGTCTATGTCTATCCAGTTATACGTCCCGCCCCGCCAAGCATTATAGCTTTTTTTCCCCTCTGTCACTGTTTGGCCCGATTGAGGTCAGCCACTTGGAACATTGTTGCCAATGTCCAGTACCATGACGTCACCCCACCTGTTCCATTTCCCTTGTCGCTTAAGAGACCCAGTATGTTTTTGACGCTATACAGTCCCAATATTCCCCATGTTAAATTCCCCTTGACGCCAAAGTGTCCCACTGCACTACTTCTACCGCATGGGTTAGAAAAATAAAGCTAACGGATAATAGTTACAATATATTTAGTATATTAAATATAAACTCGTTCTTATTTTACCAAAAAAGCGGAACATTGAGGAGAAATAAATTTAAAGACGGCTAAAATAAACGTTTTCTTTATTTTTGTGGCTTTTTAGGGGATTCCCCCTTTGAGCAGAATCTTTTTCACATTTCTTTCTGCAGGGAATTTAGACTGACAATAATGTGGAACGACTGTTAATGGACTACTTGTATCACACATCTATTTCTATAATGTGATTAATGCCTGAGGGAAATGTATATATCACTTAAACAATATTTAGTATGCGGGAAGATCGGTGAAAATCAATAGAGGGACAAGTCACAATTGTATGAAAATAAACATATACTTTATTCCATATTTATCTTTTTCTATGTAGAATATGGCTATATGATTAAGGGAAAACTCGATAAGCGAAATTACTGAATAGGCATTAAATGCACTTGTATTTTCAACACAAGTGATGCTTAAATTCCTTTTATTGTTTTTGACATTTTCTTTTAGACTCAGTCAAATATAGGAAGAAATAAACTGCGGCAAGTAAAAAGCTAAGAGGTCATTTTTGTGTTCGTTTGGTTTGTATCAGTTTGTATTATCCCCTTACTCACATGCAAGGGAGGAAGATAAGTTAGAGGTAGAACAGAAGGATAAGTCTTTTGATTTTTCTGTCATACAGTATTCATTAAAGGCCTGGTTCACTCAGTAAAAATGTATTGTGGTCCTTGCATCGAAAGTGTATAGTTTGATAGAATTATCTCCTTCACGTCAACTATACACAGTGCATACAAACTTTTAAAACCTATTAGCTGTATTAGCCAAGCCTTAATAACTATTCCAATGAAATGTCAAACGGACAGATCCCACCACATTCACTTGGGATAATAATAATATTCAGAATACAAAGGTACAAGCACAGGTACAATAGTCAAATGCTCCAGACCTACACTGCAAAATTGGGCAAAATTACAGTTATTAAAAGTTTGGCATTATCAAAACTTACATATCTACGACTGAGTTTACCAAATCCCTCTCATAGTGTACACTAGGAAGTTGATTAATTGTTTTACAACTTTGTTTGGCGTGGGGCAGGAGACAAAATTGAAAGAAAAATAATTATTAAAGAATCTCATGAGGGTAGCCTTTAAATATTAATGTTCTGGATTCTATTATTCCTGGGTCAGAAGAATGATTACTCTTGGGCCGAATAGAAAAATATTTACTTGTTCTTCGCCCAAACGTAGAAAAACATGTTCTTATTTGGAATAAATCTTTTAAAAGACCTATAACTGCCTGATTGTGAATTCGAGAAATATATTTTCAGTTTAAGTATCAATTATAATATACAATATTCCATGCATACACCCATCAAATTCAGTTATAACAATAGCTAAAATGTGTCGTACAAGAATTTATAAAACACTCATTTGGAATAATGTTCTGTCAGCCTCAGTTGCGAAATAGAGTACATAATTCAATAATTTAAATAACAATAAATGGAATAAGCTTTCTTTCTTGTTTCATACGGTAACCACAAGTCCTAGAGACGAACCCAAGCGATATAATTATCAAATCCGAAATGGTAGGGCTTTGGATTCCAATCATCAATGAGAACTGGGCTAAACTGTCCAGACTTCTTTGTCAAATTCTTTTTGCGGGACCAGTGCTAACGCCAATATCTAGAAATGGAAGAATATCATAAAAAACACTTTGATAACTGTTAGGAGACCACATCTTCTCTGTTATGAACTTATCAATAATCCGAAATGAACAAAAGGCATTAAAACAGAAACTTTTTGTAAAAAAAACTTTCCATACAGGAATGGCACTAACCGATAACTGTGTCCTCCAAGGGATATGGTGCCATTGTTTAAAACAAGATTTGTTTATGTATTTACCATTGATAAAGTTTAGGACTGTCAATCATAGACTCTCACTTGAAACTGGTTGTTGGGACAATAAACATTTTGAAGAAAGACGACGCAGTCATTGAGGTAAGAATACGTAGAGGACGAATTTCATTATTTATTCATTTGCTCAAAATTTCACAAGAAAGAACTAGGTTTCTAAAACCGCTATATTACTACAAAAAATCATGTATTAGAAAAATACAAAACTTGTTTGCCACCAACATTTGCAAAACTCTCCATTGTTCACTCACCACGTGGAACCCTCTGTTTCGATAAGGCAATGCTTGCCGCGTGTGTGCGGACTGGTGTTTCAGATAAAGGACTGGAGCAAGCAAATGCTTTTTTTGGGGGGATCTGTTGAAAGTTTTTAAAGAATTTTAATTCGCTTATTTCTTCTAAAACGTTAATTACTTCCTATTGATTGTTTTGCATTTCTAGGAAAAGCATATGTTTCAGTAGCAGCACCCAATTGTATGCTACACGCTGTGATATGTATATTTGGTTTGTATTATTTGCAGGCTTTTCTTAATGATTATATGTTATAAACATCGGTACTTTGTACTTGACCTTGTCGAAAGTCAAGTTTACCGTGTACCTGACCAATATCATCTATTTTGTAAACAACAAAATGCATAAGTCATATTCCTCTTTGAGTGTGGATTAAATGTTCAGATCATCGTCAACGGCGGAAATATGTTTATTTGAATCTTAGTCTAGGGCTTAGATTTTATTTGGAAATTGCTAAACCTGTTGATAACTTTGAATGTTTCAGAAGGATACTGACCAACATCCGAGCTCAATTATTGTGTCTTAGTGTTTTATATAAATGGTCTTTGCTTGAGAAATTACTCATTATTGCCTTAACATCATGAAGCAGAATCAGTTTTGTTGCTTTGTTCAGTTTTCATCTGGGTGGATTTATTCGTTCAAATTATTATTCACTGGAAATACAAAGTGCATATCAATAATATTCTTAGCGTGTTACATTAACATCGAACTATAGTGAAGTATGTTACGATTCTCTAGTCATAAGAAGCAAACAACACGTTTTGTAAAACGTATCAAAATATTTAACTATCAAAGTTATAAAATGAAAATGTAATAGGAACTTACAATATTATGAACTGAATCCAAATAATCCAAAAAGTTATATTCAAATCCAAAAGAATAGAATGTTTCAAAATGATGCACTGGTCTGTCAAAATCCTGATGTATCAAAATGGCATTGTCCAGAACTCCTTTGAATCATTCGCAATAGTCTCAAAATAATATATTAGTCCAATGCCCACTTTGTAATTCCGGTGAATAACCCACTCTCAAATTATCTGAACACAACATCAAACGTATCTGCAGACTGATTTCGACATATGAAATCAGAATCAGAAATAGGAATTAATCCAAAATAGAAATGAATTTGATTGCTCAATTATATCCTTGACACATTCAAGAGTCTGTTACAACTACAACAGATCCCAATGTACCCAACATGACAGATCTTACTACTAAATCTAATATTTCTAAGTACCTATTAATGTGATCTGACCCATTCAATGAGAAATAACTTGATTCTTCTAAGAAACACCTGAAGTGTCTAACCAATCCAACGGAAAACAATCCAAAAATTAGTGAACATGTCTCATTCCTAATATTTATGGTCATAAACACCTACGTCAAAATTATTTGTTGATCCTATAAATAATCTACACTCTAAATATCCTAAAGTAGAGTTTTATACCCCTATACAAAAATTAACTTTCTAATATGTTGACTTTGGATGATCATTAAAATTTATAGTCATCAACTAAAACTACACAATATAGTAACAATCATGTACGAAGAACTACAAAAACATAGATATACATAGGAATTCAAACAAGAATTTCTTTGGATTATACTATTATGATACATCAAACTACTGTTAGCAGATTAGCATATCAGAGACTACAGGGTCATCAACACATTCAATGTCGGAACTTATTCGCAATACCAATGGAATTCAGTAGGAAATTTATAAATTTGGACTTGTGATAAAACTTTTAGGACTGTTTGGGATTTAATTCACATTGCTGTAAGTTCTTTTTAAATTGCCAATTTGTATTCGAGGGAAATAGATTATTTGTTGAATTTGTCAAAACAAGTTAGTTTTCACTCTTTTCTGTAACTTAGTTGAAGACTACAGGGTCATAGCACTGAAAACATCATGTACATGCTAATTATTTATAGAGGACTGAAATCATTCAAGAATAGTTCGGTTTTAGAAATGAATTTCAGTTTTCCACTGTAAGTAATATTTATCTTTTCAATCGCATGTCTGAGTTATAGGTCAGTCTTTGAGTTATTCAGGTGTAAACTAATTAATAAATCTTTCAATATTACTGATTATGATTTGGTCAAAATTTTATTTACATTTACAAGACTCCGAATAAATTTGTTACTCAGCAACTTAAGTGTGATTTATAACATTATGCTACTGATACGTATCGACAAAGCATTTATTACACACCACACTGAAAATGTACTGCAGTAAAGGCTTGTTTGGTTTTGACAGTTCGCATGGAAAGATGACAATAATAAAGAAAATAAACGCCAAAGCAGTAGATTTTTCCAGCATAAATATTAAAGGAGCTGCTAGTAATCTTTATCACGTGCCATTGCTTTCATAAAACATGATTAAACTGAAAATAAAATAAAGCGCCTAGAAACGTTTATATCCCTTTAAACCACTGAATGATTGGTAGTGAACAGTAAATGAAAATTCCTTAAATTTTCTCTAACATTCCCATGGAGCTATGAAAACACCTCTTTCTCGTACTCAGTTATAAAGAAACTTCACACCTCTAACACCCAAGGGACCAAGCAAATCCGTAGTCCTCAGTTTTTCCTGTGATTCTTTCTTTGTTTAATTGTTCCTTTGTTTTATTTTTAAATTTTCCTAGTTCTCATAACATTGGAGAAAGGGATGGATCAGGCTGAGTGTATAAAAAAAATTTCAGAATAAGAATAATCAAATTGTACTATGAAAGGTGAACATCATAGATTTCGTGCTTTCTCATCTACGGTTCTCTATGCTTTTAACAATTTAATTTCCTGAAGAAGTATTTTAAAACGGAAAGACTTTGAGTTTTAAATTTCCAATTAGTATTTAAATGCATATTACTTAGGAGGGATGAATAGCGCAGAGATGCCTACCGATGCCAAATCTTTCATTTTGTATCGTTTTAACTAACATAATTCGTGAGATTGTCATTAAGCAATGGAAATAAGCGGGGTAACTATCATATTGGGTGGTACGTTGATAGGAAAATGAATTGCATTCATGCAGCATCTTGGAACAAACAAGAGAACGAACTGTTTCTTTATTGTACAACCAAGTCAAGAGCTGCAATGGTTAACCCGAAGTCACTACTGTTCGCCACGTTGTACCGAAATGGCCCTGGTATGCTCAGAAGAGTATGTGTTCGTACTTTTGTCGAATAATAGTTATTTCAGCTTTTAAAAGTCTTTGTTATTTCAGCTTTTAAAAGTCTTTGTTATTTCAGCTTTTAAAAGTCTTTGTTATTCACAACAGTTAATGTTTAGATCAGTATAAACACTCTCGGATCCTCTTAAATAAATTATGATGAAACTGCAGTGGGATGAGAGAGCCAAGAAGATTCCTAGGTGTTCTGCCTACAGCAGATAAAAATGCTAAGAGTAGCATCACCCTACGCACATTAATTTATCTGAATGATTAAGTATCATAGTAATTGCTTTTCTCGATGAACCACGTGGGTTTATTTACACAGCATAAAGAAGATATATCAATTCGGTGGGAGTTATATATATTTAATGATTGTGAGACGCGTTACATTTTTGAAATAAATTCATTTCAACTGTTTCAACATACAAATTCTTTATGCAAAGTCCTGTCCATTACGAGTCAATAACGAGATTAACACTGGTTTTATGTATGTATATCAAAGACCTAAACAAAATTACCATGAAACAAAAGCATCAAGTAGGAACAATAGTGTAACCAATCATATGCTGAGTGAGATTCGTGCAACACGTTTCTGTTATAACAAATGCATTTCTAATTAAAAGTATGATTAGAGCTACTCCATTTAAAGAAGCATAATGAAAGCAGTCAGAATATAGGAGTTAATCAGCTACGTGCACACAATAAAGCGAGGATCTTCAAGATCTTAAATAAAGGAAGGCGTTTAGATTTTGTTGTATGCACGTCATAAAATTTGCAACCGGCATTGAAATGCATGATATGCTGATAAAAGAGTTTGCTTCATCCCTTCCATTGCCCGAAAGGTAACAGATACATTATTGGAAGGAAATATTGCGTCTGGCAACTAAATGAGCTCTTTTCTTGTGAGTCGCAGACAAAGTATTATTTCATCTTGAGGGAGCTCGGTACGAAGTCTGGTCAAAGCTCTGCGTTGGTTTTGGAAGTCTTGAGTCACATGTATAAATGAAAACGAAATCCAGTATATAGTAAACTGTAGATTACATTTCAGAGACTAAGAGTCCAAGATATAAAAATGAAGATTCTGGAAGATGGGATCTTAACTGTGCAGAACTCTACAGGTGTAATTTGTTTAGTAAAGGCAATCTGTAGTATTAACTACAAAAACAAGGTTTTTTCTTACAATCATGTTAGTTTTCTATTCTTATATTTATTATTCATTGCATGCGTAAAGCAAATTTTGAAAAATGGTGTATAGAAATTTTCATGATACGCCATGTTTATGGAATAGTGTCAACAGTTTATAGTCTTATCACGTCCCGTAGATTGCAGAACTTTGTGGATTAAAACCAATTTTGGTATGAGGCTTTTATATTATGAATAATAATATTAAATATCATGCCTTCATTAGACCTAAGTCGAGTTTGATTTTCACCATTCTCCAATAAAACTTAATGGCGTTAAGGCCTCTTTTGATTTAGATCTTTGCCTTTCAGTTGCATTATGTTGGCCGGGGTATTCGTTTCGTATGGGCACATTTCTAGTTCTAACGTGATCTTTTTCAATCCAGTTGTGGCATTCAGCATCAAAAGAGACAGAAAACTGACATTTAGCATATATGGTCCACTACTACAACAATCAAATATCCCAGTCATCGCCACATTTTGTAGTTTATAATGTGACGTCACTGATTAGAACATCTATTCCAATTATGTTATAAAATTAAGCGAATGATTACTGCATGACTTCAACCGGAGTTAGATACTTTACTGGATGTTTATATTTCAATTTCAGATTGCGCATTAACTTGATATTATTAATTTCAATAAATTAGCAACAAAAAAAAAGGAATATGAAAATACTAAAAAAAAAACCACTGTAAATACAAAATGTGTAATTGTTGCTTGTTATTGATACATTTATGCTTTCAACAACAATTGTTGCAAAGCTGTTAGAACCGAAGTGTCTCTCTATGATAAAATAACGTCTTCATGGGAAAAAACACTAAATAATACTATTCAAAATCATGCCTTAAACAATGTGTGCTAGCACAATTTCCGCAATGATGAAGTTAGCCAACTCGAATGAGCCAGCTATTTGACTTCCGATTTCTTCATTAGATGGGATTCTAATCTGTATGGGTATTTTTCTTGTTTTGTCTTTTGTCTGATTTCCATGTATCTAGTGTTTGATCATTTAAAAGATTTTCTCATTTGCTGTGGATCAAAAAGGTCAAAATAGTAACATGATCTGATATGATCTATATCTAAATCATCGTCATTAATACCTTCGGATTAGTAAAGTTTATCCACCTTCAGTAGAAGTCAGAGGACGGAATTCTGGATATTTTTTAATTTGTATCTACTTTAATATTGTTTTTCTAATGCGAATGCAGTTATGGGTATTTGCTAAAGGTGATATCTTGAGGTTTTCATCACTGTGATATCTTTGCGAAAAATATTTGTCATAGTGATGGTTGTTTCTCAAATTTTCAGAAAATACCCCTTATTTTCATCTCTCAAGTTTCTCTTGATTATCTTATAACAAGGTTTACAACAACCGTTTTTGCTTAATTCAGTTATGTTTTTATTTTATATTTTGCATTTGGGACATGTATTGATGCCACTGTGTTTATTTATCCAATTATATTTGAAAGTATTTGTCACTACTTACAGTAAACTTTCATGTCAGCTGAGAAGAGACCTTTATCCTGGTTCACATTTATATTGAACATTCTCACATATATTATTGCATTTAAACGATGAACAGCGTCATTTCAAATTAATGATGTGAAACGATTAAAGAAAGAAAAGCGATGGACATGACTTTTGCGAATTAACATAAAGCCTTGAGAATATCCTGTAGTTGTTATACGAAAGGTAGATATATGAACAGTAAGAGTGAACATTTCGCTCTGTATTTATGACAGCCAACTAGTCAGTCATCGATAAGGAGCTGGAAGTTCATACATGGCTTGATGAGTTCTGCGTTTGTCGACATCGGGTATTCTTATGTGATGACAATAATAATCTGATGATCATAGGCAATACAACGCGAATGAGGTCAACCGTAATGTTATGCGAACTTATCTGCCTATCATAACTTACATTGTTATGGAATCCAAAGACCAAGGCTTAAGTCTAATGACATTTCATGGTGGATTAATCAATATTTTCGATGTCAGTTTGGAAACAATGCAAGACCACTTTTCAGATACATGTATGATACTATATGAATGCTCAGTTTAAAAAATACGAGAGGCATAATATCAATCGTTCTGTCAGTTTCAAACTCCGGGAAGACAATAATCAAATGATCATCAAAGAGATGTGGGATACACACAACCCCGTAGGTTTTTCTCCATAATTCAGCACATGACAGAGGATGATTTATAACAGATACCTGGGACTGATCTGCAGCCAACGCTGGGATATATCTTCAGCCAAAGATCAGTCTAGTTTACTTCCTTTCACATTTACTTCCAAAGTGATGCCAAAAAGAAGAAGGGGCCATTTATTAAAGTTAAAAGGTCTCTCCGATACAGTCTTACAGAACAGAACTCCTTTTCCTTTTCCCCGACATTTGAGCTACTGAATAGCATCGTCTATATAAATTTATGAGAAAAAGTATTATTTTTCACTCAAGTGATTGCTTTGCTTGTTTTAATCGTGAGAGGAAAAATAGTCCACAATCAAGGGTTTTATTCCCTAAATACTTATCGTTTGCTGTCCCTATTGGGTTGATACGGTATATGGGGAGGTGAAGTGTCCCAAAGGGTCCAAGAATGTAACCTTTTTGGAGTTTTTATTTTAAAATAGATGAAAACCAATTAAAGTTTAAGTAGTTCAAAGAAAGATTGAGAAATATTTTCTTTGCCAGTTTGGCAAACATGCAAGGCCATTAGTAAAGGAATAGGGAACGTACATGTTGGTTTTTTAATTATTTGATTGCCTGTCTGGCAAAATTATATTTTATCTTATTCCCGTACACCGTTCTCGGGCCCTTTAGTTACTACAAGGAAATATTTAGGTTATCCGAGCAAGTGCCTTGAGAGATAATTAGATACGTATCACGTGGCCGGTAGTGACGTCATAGGATCTATATAGCTAGAACGATTTCCCCGACTTCTCTGTAAGCGTGAACATTTTACCCTATCAGTTTGAGCCGCTTTTGAACAATAACAACGAAGAGGGTAGTGATGACACGGCGTCAGGTTCTTCGAATGATTAGGATATTTTGCTGAGTGAAGAAGGACGACTCGAGAACACACAATGGTTTGTACCGATTTATAGCATGCATTTCATATTAAAAAATGAGTAACACGAAGGTTACATTTCATTAAAAGAAACTGGAACTTTGTAAACTCCTGTGTATAAATCTAAACGTTTTGGTGGACCCAAATTTCGATAATCCTTCCTTAATTGCCTGAAACTTTTAAAATATACCGATAGTACGCGTTATCAAAGTAGATGCTTGTAAAGCTGTATTCTAGTGTTTATATCTTGCTAATTACAACATTTTCGATATTAAGTAGCAAAGTTTTCATAATTTTTAAAAGCAATGAAAACCACATGTAGATTTTGTAAATTTAGAATTACTGCATTGTTTCAGAGCACTGATTCGAGTGGAAATAATGACATGCTATACGCCGTAATCACATATTTTTTGTTGTTCATTATTTTAAAATTCAACTACATTTACTCCTTTACACAGTGAAGTATGTGTTTCTTTTTCAAATAAAGAATAAAATCCCACTCAGAATACAGGACTATGATAATGAATGTCAGTACACACCGAAGATTGACTCCTTTGTAATCTATAAACACAAAAATCACAGTTCAAACGTTATCGTAAGTTCCACTGAATATTAACGTATTACATACAAAGCTACTCATCATATCACATTGACTAGATACTCTAAACTTTGAAAGGCAACATACCAAGAACTAATGTTGTTTTGTCAAACTTTATTTCATTTGCAGAATCAACATGCTATTTCTAATCTGCATCTTTCCTTTTCAATGCTTACAAAATGTTGAAAGTGATTTTTAAACATTCATGAATGGTCAAAATTATGTTGTGCACCTTCCTTACAGGTGTGATTGTGGATATTGCCAAATGATGAACTCGGCAATTGAGTGCTTATGCTGCGAAGAGGTGGAGGTAATTGAGAAAAAGTAGGGTGACATGTATAACTCTCCATGAAAGTTTCATTGCAAACTGCTTAAACAGACACGTGTTGGAAGTATCCCTGTATGAATACCTGGAACATCATGGACCTTTGGATGATAATAAGCCAATACATGAGTAATTTTTCTGTTTTATACAAATTTCTTCAAAATTCCTGTTGATATATTTAATCAGATTTTCCTACACTTGTGACAATGTTTGGGACACATTTTACAAAACAAACTATACGCAAGATTTTCATACTTCAAAGTGTTTTCAGCTTACAACTCATGGAGGCAACATTTTTGCAGAGGGATGCATTCTATTATGAAGTTCAAGATATGATGGTCAGTTTTTAAAAACAAAATGTATCTTTCTCTTTTAAAGACTTTAGCCTTTCTTCTTGCATTTTCTTTGGGTCGCTATCTAAACTTATTTTACACTATATAGCCTGGATTGTGCTCATGTGCCTTTAATATATATATATATATATATATATATATATATATATATATATATATATATATATATATATAACCTGCTTGTTTTGAGAAAGGAATACCAGGTTTGTTGTAAATTGATTTAATTATTATGATGTTGCAATCATGACAAAAAACATGTTTTTTGCTTATCAACTAGCTTTAATGAGTCTTCAAAAACACAATGTACCTGAAATAAATAGAACAGTTTATAATTATATGGGTTATTTCATATGTATGATGTATCAAATCTATATGTATTCAATGAAGATTAATAATTTTGTAAAAAACAAACATATCAAAAGTAATTCTCCCTAAGTGCTAAAAGTACAATTTAGCAAGATTTATCAAAATAGAACTATCTAACTCTTGTACAGATTTACTCTTACATGCATTCTATATTTATTTTCAGAACATACAGACAAATGGCATATCGGCGTTTTGTCACATGGATTTGGCATGGGCTAGGCAGACACAGACGTAAAGTTCTTCCATCAATCATTTCCCTCAGAGGAAGATGTTGGCTTCAAATATGCTACACCATAAAAATTCTATGATTTCATAAAGAGTGATTTGTGCTTTTTGATGAGTTCATCTTTTGAAGACTGTTGATATGATGATGTGAGTGGTGGTGGATACTGAGATGTCCCTTTCATGAACATGTATGCTTCTGTGTATGTAGGCAAGTCCTGCCTCAAGTCCAGCAACGCCTGCTTCAGGAGTGCAATGTAACCTTAAAGAATAAAAATGCATCCAGATATGAAATCAATAAACCTTTTTAAATTTGAACTATTACATTTTCATAATGATAGAGTAACCTGTGTCACAACATTTGAACTTTAATAAAATTTATTCCATGAACTATAAATGTATTTAATTATTTTATTTATATTTCAGATTTTACTAGAGATTACTTTATTTCTTCAAATTACTTGCAGGGCCAGATTACCCATTAAGCACACTAAGCACATGCTTAAGGCGCCAACCCAAGAGGGGCACCAGAAAAAATTCAAATTAAGTGTTGATGATGAAATTAATGAATTATATATGTCCATTTCAATCTGCATGTATTTTGATTTATTTTTCTTTTTATCTTTAAATAGTGTCTTTTTTAGTTTCACATTTTGTAGGCGGGGGTACGATAATATTTTCAGTGCTTAGGGCCCTACAAGGCCTTAATCCAGCACCGATTACTTGCTTACACTGGACATTACATTTATAAATTAAAAATGGCTATTGTCAATCTACAATTGACATCAATTATCCCCGAGAAATTGTGACAGCAGCTTATACACAATGACTTTGGTGTAGAAAAGGAGGATAAAGCACATAACAGATATGCCACCAACATATTTAGTCAAAATCTTACCAAAGGTTTGTCTACTTTACAGGGCTTTACAACAGCCTCTGTCCCTTTCTTGCTTTTTGGATAAACAACTCTCCACCGCTCCTGGCCAGTCTTGGTCACTGCATGTGCATTGTTTGAATTTTCATTGTAGTGCAGAGCAGCTAGATGCAACCTGAAGAAATAAAAGCAAAAAACCCCACTCAGAATAAAATGGTCAGTGACTCTTACTACTTACTGAGCTAGTTTTACCATTAAGGTAGGCAGGTAGGTTTTTTGTTTTCAATTTATTTTGTTAAACATTATTTATAGAATATAATGATTAATATCTAATATGTTAAGTGTTTCAAAGTACTGGGCAAAACTGGCTCAATTTCATGCAATGATCAATTTCTGCTACAGTTTTTTTTTAATTACCATGGAGAAAAAAAGTGCTAGGACCAGCCGACTGGAAACGCTTTCTCATTTTTACCTAATCTGATTGCATACTAGTTGCCTTGCAAGCATGGATCCATAAAAGAAGTGTGTGCTCTTGGGTGCATAATGATTCACAACATTGTGGAACACTTCTAAGCCATAAGTTTGATGTATAGGTGATAACTTCTGGATGTCTCGGAGTATGTGAGGACTGCGAACGACTTTATCTATAAATTTGTATGCCCTGGAGCCTAATCAAGAAAAATGATTGTGTATATGAACAAGTGTATCAGTCTGTGCTCACAGTTTTGGCTAAATAAGATGAACATGTTTGGTTAAATCAAAGGTGTATTGCGATTTAAGCTCTTTAAAATAAGCCCAGAATATAAATAGCACTCTGTTTCCCAACCATATATATATATATATATATATATATATATATATATATATATATATATATATATATATATATATACAAATCTCTAATTAGAAAAATCTTAATTTGATAAAATTATGGCCAAATCTCGTTCTCTGTTTGGTTATACCTCATGTGTGCACACACAGCTAGAATCAGTAACTGGATATTGAAATAGAGCAATGTAAGCATATGTAAACTTTTCTATACACAATCTAGTTGTAAACATACCGTCCTTCAACCACTGTCTTTTTTCCAAAATGGGACCATGTTCACATTTGCAGAAGATGGTAGAATGGTCCTTGTGCTTGTTTGCGATGTGGTTCATCAGTGATTCCCATTTGGCAACTTCAAGCTTACCATTGTCCTCACAAGAAGCTGCAACCCAGTAGGCATGGTTCACTGTAGACTTGATCCACGGCCGGATCAATTCACCATCCTTCTTTTCTGCAGCTACCTCCAGCTTCTTGGAGATGCCTGAAAATGAAAAAGCATGGATTCAAACAAAGGCTTAATTTTGCATGAGAATAGCATCCGTAAGAAAATGACAAAATGTGTTCAATTAAATTCAATTTAATGTTTACAACAAATATCTGTATATTTACCTTTTGCCAAATGCCATACATCAAAATAGTGTTTCATATACGTTCGCTCCTCTCTCGTATATTTCTGCACCATTCTATGCTGATCTGTAACTAGGGCTTTAATGGTCAAACCATGGTCATTAATGATGTGATTCAATCCTCTCTTCAGACCTTCAATCTCCAAATGTGTGGACCCTTTAACTTCGTTGCTCTTAAAAAGAAAGAAAATGCACAATTTGCCTAGTTGACTGTTTTTAACAGCACTTTCAAGTATACAAAAGGTAGGTGGCATTGGCTAGCCTTTGCAGGTATTAAAATTTACTGAGCAGTCTAAATATGTATCGCTGACAATTTCAGAACAACAAGTCTAGTTTCCAGTAACCAAACAATCACTTGTGCTAACATTTAATTGATCTAATGCATTAACTTGAGGTAGTTTTTCAACTTGATAAAATTGGATACGGCTATGTTATCAAAGTACTGAATATAATACAAAAGTATAATATACTGGTATAACATAACCCACCAACCCCGATCCACATTTTGTGCTAGCTATACACAATTGAAATTTGGTATGCTAGTGGAGTAACCAATGTTAAAAAGACCTAAAGAATTCAGCAGTTCTACTCAAAGTTAAATGCCCTCTCTCTGCCTTCCTCTTTCATGCGCCAATTTAAAAGTTGTATACATTATCATAATGACATTCACATACGCTCTAATGACAACCATACATATTGTACCTGTACTAGGTGGATGTCAAGTACTTTCTTGGCCTCCAAATCCATCAAAGTATAAGCCCCATATTTGGCTAAAACCCAGGGGAATAGCAACGAGCATCACCTCCACAAATTCTTATTTGCTTTCCAGTGCGCTCTTGAATTAAGGAAGCTTGTTGTTTCTCCCATACCGCTTCAACTGCAGGTACAATATAAGATGTTTGTAACTTCGTAAATGTACGTTTACTGAAACTTTGCAGATTCATTCCCTATAATAGGAGCAAAGCTTTTGCACAATTGATACCTGAGAAAGATATTGCTCCTGCAGTAAACATATTACTCCATGGAATTCTTCCATCACAGGGCTGACTTTTCCATTCTGAAACGCGCCCATTGACACAAACTGAATTTGTTGTGATCATTGTTCCTCGAGAAAATTTCACAAAAGTCTGGGAGGGCAAACAACATGAGCTACATACACTCGTCAATTCAGCCAAAGCAGACTCAGACACCAGAAACTGTTGCTGATCTTCTGGTTTTGCATCTTTATCAAGCTTATAGTTCGTGTGCATATCTTCAAAGTCACTGTTACCATCATTATCCTCTTCATCATCAGTATCTGAATGTGGTTCATATTCTGAATCATGATATGTATCAGGGTCAAATGTCGTCCTCACTGCTAGGTTCAGTTTTATTATTTGAATCCTCTGTTGGTTTTGAGAGCTCACACTGGATTGCTATTGATCTTGTTGAAACTTGAACCTCAATTCTGCGAGTCCTCCTTGTGAGATCTAATTTAGCCTGAACTTTCACACTCAGTTTTCTTTCTTGTGGTTGGGCCTGAGGTCTTGGTGCGAAAGCTGGTATGTTGAGTTCAGCATCATCTACTTCTACCACATCATATGCACTTGTAGTGTATCAAACACATACTTTGCATTGTAACTTTGCATTGCTTGTTGCAGAATCTAAAAAAACAAAGTATTATTGACAAGAAAATGCATTTGTAGTATCTATAGAGTATCTTTGAAACATTTGAGTAGTCACATGGCAACAACTGATTCATTACATTTATGGCCGCACTTAAGGGGAAAAGGAAGTGGGGGACACAAATAAGTTTATCCCGTGTCATACCCAGAGGCTCATATTTCTCATGGGATGTGAAAAACACTTGAAACTATGCATTCCACTCTATTTTAAATACATAATACTATTACTCTAACGTGGCATCATAAACAACTCTTTCCGAGATAAATATGTTCCAGGAATATATTGTGTACGCAAAATTCAGTCGCCGCAGCACATTGGGTGGGGGTGTGGTGATAATGCTGGAGAGGCACGAGAATCTGAGTTGACAAAGCTCTATTTTATGCAGATATCATTGTTTATATACCTCAGATACCTTATGGACACTACATTGCTGGAAATTAGAGTGCATACCACATAGTTATTTACCTCTGCATTCCGCCGCACGTGATTGGCTCTTACTCGTTGGAGTTTGACAGTTGTGGTGCTGCTGGCACTCGGATCTGTCGGTAGATTTTCTCCCAAGCCTAGGGGTAGAAGAATGTCTGGTACTGCTGTCGGCTTCAGTCTTGCACTGGCATTTAAATATTCCAATTCTGCCCGTCTTTCTGGATCCACTTCATACTGAACTTTTGAAAAATGCAGGCTGCAAAGTCTATGAGTTACCGGTTCAAAGTTCTCAAGGCGACACTAATGGATCCAAGCCTTTCGTCGGATTTTGTCTTTCGGAAATCGGAAAAAATTACCAGTCGAATTATTGTTGTATCCAAACGCAGCACAGTGGGGCATTTTGAAAATTCTTGGAAAACAAATTCGAATACAAGCACTAATCAGCTGTCTACTCTCATTAGTCTCAAGCGCAATGTTGAGCAATGGCCGATAGCTGCAAAAGATCCTGTGACGTCACGTTAATTCAGCCTCGTTTCTACTCGACAAATATGCATATCGGAACGTTCGCGCAGTTCATTCCCTATAATGTACTGTAAATCTTTTTCGGTGTAACTAGGTCGCCCCAAACTATTATTTAATTTATCTTGGGCAACAAATGAGTAATATAACCACAACTTTAATTGTATGTTCCCTATTCCTTTAACGTTATGACTCAAAATCGTAATAAATTTTTTTTAGCTCACTCTCTCGAACACGGTATTCGTGTTGATAATGATTCTCATTATTAAGAAAATACGAGCTGCAATAAGTAAAGGTTAATTTTCCGCGCGCTGCAAAAGGATATAGACCACGTTAACACATCCGCTCTTAAAATTTCGTTTTGCTAAAATGACCTTCTGATAACAGCGCTACGAAGTCATTGACCGCAATTCATCACAAATTCGATCCCGGATTAAATATTCCAACCAAAAGTTACCATATACAACGGTAAATCTTTCGATAGGTTTAAAATAATGCTACATTTCTACGTGAATTTTGAGGCGTGCCGGACGGTTTCCAAGGAGCTGTTTAGAAATTTTTGTACATTTCTCTACATAAAGCAATTGTCTTTTATTGCAGTGATGTTGGTATTAACCTTGAAAAATGTATCCATTTCTTGATATTTCTCAGCGATGGTTTGGGGTTGTCTCTGTTGTTTGCAGATTTGGTGTTGGGGTGTTATTAAATGTTGTATGAGTGGTGTCATGTATATTTAATTCGCACCTTTTTTTTATTTTTTTTTTATTTTTTTACTTTGATTTTGTGATATGCTCTGGGTTATGTAAAATTGTATTTTTATAGTTGACCTGTTCAAAACTCAGCGAGTTTTATAAGCAACACTGTTTACTTTTTTCTGTCTGAAGGATAAAGCTTAGGATAATTATCTTGGTCCTAGTCAAGGACATTATGTTTACCATATTCTTTATTATAATTTTAGTAACAGATATTCTAATTATAACTAAGATTTTATCTTGTGAACATTTGGAACCTTTAGAATGAAATTTTCTATCACGTAATAGCTTTTTGTGTGTGGAAAAAGCTAATTGTGACCTAGGTCAGGTAGAAAAATCAAGTATAAAATCTTTTTTACGGTAAAATTTATTTATTCCTGCAAAAACATTTGAGGCAGAAATCGTTCTTATTGTTATGTTCAGTATTTCATTTGGGCTGGACTTTATTTCTTCAAACGTTTTATTCAATGGAAACAATGTGTTCATCTAAATTAATGTTCATGGAAACAGAGACTCGGATTTATAGTGAAATTCAAATAAGGATATGTTGTGGACATTATTATTATTGTGATTCAACAAAAGACTGTAGGCACATCATTTATTCAGGCCATTACAGGCACATCAACACTTTCAGCATTGTATT